>JAJEJO010004831.1:430699-442155 GCA_020662805.1 Glaucomys volans | reverse complement strand
CCATCACGGATTTTAGTAATTTGGAGTTTCTCCTTCTCTTTGTTAGCGTGGCTAAGGGTTTGTCAATTTTGTTTATTTTTTTCAAAGAACCAACTTTTTGTTTCATCAATTTTTTGAATTGTTTCTTTTGTTTCAATTTCGTTGATTTCAGCTCTGATTTTGATTATTTCCTGTCTTCTACTACTACTTTTAATTTTAGATTTACAGAAGCTAAATCTGGTTAACGAACTAACAGTAAAAAGAGAAAGAAATAAATTAATCATAACATTTAACAGTAATAAGATTTCAAAGCATATGGGTGACAGATCACAAGGGGAGAAAATAGGACTCCCTGTCCTGACTGACAGTTGGTAATAGTAGAATCTGTTAAACAAAAAGAAACACAAACAAGACAAAAGCTTGATGATTTGGTATCAAATATTCAAGTGTGTTAGTTAAGAACTTTATTTTCTGTGCATATTGATAGTGCAATACTTTCCTTCTACGTTTTTTTCCCAATAAATCTCGATAGCTGTGTTGTCTTGGAACAAGAAAAATGTTTCTATTAAATGGAGAAAATTAGGATAACCACCAAGGCTCTTGGCAGTAAGACAAGTTGACCACAATTGTGATATCACTTAATGGTCATGGGTGATGAATCTTAAATGGTTTCCTAATTCAGCCACTCTTTAAAAGTTGCAGCAAACACAGGAAAAAATCTGCTTATTGTGAGGAAGTCCACACTCTAATCTGTGGCTGGCACTGAAAAATGTATGCTTCTTAGAGCTCATGGGCCACTGAGAGCAAAGGATAGATTTGCTTTGTTATTTCCTGTTAATGATTCTCTGGGAGCTGTATCATGTCTATCCTGTGGATCCTCTTTCCTTGGTGACAACCCGATTATGGTAAGTATACATACTATAGGCCAAGAGAAGAAACATAAATCAAGTTGACATAAATCCAATTCAAAATCATAAATCAGTTTGACAAAAGTCAAATTTAAAAAATGTATGAGTGGCTTGAGATTGAATGTAATTCTTTGAAGTTGTTTAAATAGAAAGGCTTGGGTACTGAGTACCATTTGGGGAAGATTTTAGAGACAGTTGGATGATATGTCCACAACTTACATTGGTCTGTAGAAAACTTAAGTAACATTAAAATAATTCTTCTATAGCATTTTACTTTCAGAATTGCTTATGGAAGCAGTTTCAGTGACTTATATTTTATCTCAGGTATGTATTCAGTATATTAGATATCTTTTAATGAAAATTTCAACTCATTTATTTTTAACATTTTGTTGACCTTATAATGAAGCCTTATTTTGTCAATGTCTTCATATTTTCATGTCATGTTTTTATCCTCGTACATAATTATTGACCAGGTTGAGAAGATAACCTTTCAAATGTAAGATTTTAATCTCTCAAACCTTCCTACACTTTCTAATTAAATCACTCTGTGCTAACAGTATCTCTTCAGTGACTAAAGGCATGTTCTTTTATTAGGGGTTTTAATTTTAGACTGCTATTAAAATGTAGTTCAGAGAATATTGCCCCCCTTTAAATGATTAAATGCTGTGTTAATGTTGATTTTTAAAAGTTCTCTAGATCATTTCCTAGAAGCCCAGGATGCATCTGAGCTGAGTAGAATTTTGTTCTTCAGGTATGTGCCAGCTTATTATTGGGGAATTACTGATACATTATTGCATTTGACAACAGTTTCACTATTACTAATCTGGGGAAGTCCAGTTTTACTCATTTATTATATACCATATGCCTTAACACACATATAGAACACATAGCATTATACTGTGTAAAATTTTCTGTTACTTCTTCAAGAGGAGAGAAGTGGTGAAGATGGAGAAAAAAAATGTGTATTCTCAGGGAAAACTTACTTATACACATTTCAAGAAACAGACGCCATCTCAGGCTGAATGTATCTTGACTTCTCTTGTAAACCCACTTTCCAGGAGCTGTTTATGCCTTATCTGGACACAGATTGTCACATCTTTCCCTTTTTGTTCTCTTTTATTCTCCCTCTTTATAGAATGAAAAGAATATTTGTGAAGAGGTATACGACTTAAAGAGAAAGTTGGAGAAAAGGTTAGAAGACTCATTCCCATAGTGGCTTTGAAACTCTGGACATACAACTTAGCTCATCTTGGGTCCAATTTTCTCCTCTTGGGTCCAATGTGTAATAACAGTTGAAATATTGAGTGCAAAAATGCTCTGAATCTCTAAGTTAAATGTGAGACCAATGAAGCACTATTACCAGATCTCTCCCTTACTTCAAAGTAATTCTTCTTCAGAATTAGCTTTTATTGTTATCTCCATTTCTTTACCTCTCACTCATAACTCAATGATCCACTCAGATACACTGTGCCCCATCCAAGTCATTCCTTCAGCCAACCCTGAAGTTCACTTGCAGGAAGTCTTAAATTCCAATTTACCTCAATGGGCTTCCTATGAGGACTTTCATATTGCACTCCCTGTATCCAAATCCTCATTTTGACCTGCACAGTTGGGGGAAATTCTTGTGTTTCCTTTTGGAGGCTCCTCCAGAGAGGACTGTTGATTTCCACTTATAAGTCACCACAGTCTCATGTGTCTATAAGCATCTATGACCTTTCCCCCTAATTGTTTTTTTTTTTAGCATTGAGTATATGTTGTTTATACAATTGGAATTAGTTCCAGAGATAATAGTATGATCCATGCTTTTCCTTCTGCCTCAGAGTATAGATAGATAGATAGATAGATAGATAGATAGATAGATGATAGATAGACAGATAAATAGATAAGGTTTTGAGTGAGAAAGATAGAGAAGCAGAACCATTCTGTGACCTGGTCACTGTCTCATCCTTGAAGGTCACATAGCATTGTTTCCTTATCATTCTCTGTGTACAATGAATCAAAATGCAGTCTGTAAAAATAAAAACTAATTTAAAAAAAAATTTACCTTGGAGTGATTCATTAAGAGCAATCCTTATTTAAGAAGAAGAAAATTAGATTATATCTTCTGCTGGGAGGAGTATGCAAGAATTTGTGGACATGTTTTCAAACAACTGTATTTGGTATATTGATTAAATGCTCAAAGAAAGTAAGGCAACTCTCCTAAACTTTTAGAGGACTTGCCAACAAAACAAAACAAAAAGCTGCACCTTTTTTATTCTTCTTCCTTACTATTTCTTTGTTATGGTCTTATAGGGTATCCTTTTTCCTCATGAAGTGCCCCCATGATGCAAGCAATCAGGGTCTCTGCCTACCACTCAACCTCATTTAGTGATTGCATTAGGGTATTTTTTCCACCTTTCTCTTTTTCCCCTCATTGCAGACTGTTCTTATTGCTATTTCTCCTTGCTCAGGTTATATTGTTAACTTGAATGCCTCATCTTTTCGGTCTGTACAGATCACATCCAGAATTATAGTTCAGCTCACAATTTTGGACTTTCTGAGACAAAGGGCTATAGAATCTGCCTTTATATAACAGTGTCTAGTAAATTGGGCCCAAACAATAACTACATACATAATTGACAAAGCCCAGCTCACAGAAAGTTTGAATTTTAACTCTTATAACCCCTGCAAACTGGACCTCATATCCTTCATGGTTCCCTACAGTTGTTTGAACCATGAGTAAAAATTTGGTATCATATGGAGAGTAGACTGAACTCAGCTGAATCTGAATGAGATCATAGGAAGCACCATCCACTGTATTACCCTGGACTCTGACATTGAGACATATCAATATCTATTTTTTAGGGAGTTTGAGAAGGGTCAAGATAATATATGTATGTCATAGTTTCTTTCTTTGTGGGATTAGAGAATACTTGAGCATGTGGGGTTGTGTACCAAACCATTCTTTCTGCTAGAAAATGCTTTTTTAAATTGAGTATGATCCATTTGTGACACATGAGATCACTTTAGTGAGTTTGACTGCCATTAAAAAAATAAATAAATAAATAAATAAAGTAGAGCAGAAAATATTAAATATCTGTAGACAGGGATAAGGTTCATAAAATGTTTATTTTAAATACATGTATCTGTGTCTGAGGTACTTGTGTTTCTTCCTGTTTGAAAGCTGTGGCATTCGAGGGCCTGTGTTCTGCAACGACAAACCTTCCTTTAGTGGTCATAGAACATTGGGGATATTAAAAAGGTGAGAAGTCACGCTCCTTGACTTGCTTTTGCCAGAAGCACAGGAGCCCATAAGAACTTGAAAACTATTTGCATTTAGGTTTCAACATAGTTACGTCTGATGGACTGGAGTTATAGGAATGAAGAAAAGCAGAACTGAGGGATTGAGAGATTGTCAACTAGGCTCCTGTGAGAAATGAAGTCACCGAGGGAATGAAATTCAGAACCAGTGTTGCCTATTACGGGAAATGACAATATACTCAATTCATATTACAAACTGCTGAGACTGAACACTTCCTGACTTTGTTCTCTAGTGTCACCTCTACTCTCTATAAAAGAACAAGCTGTGTGTGAGGGGAGAGGGGAGTGTAAGGAGGCAGTAAGGATGAAAGACTGCATCATTAGTGTCCAAATCACTCTGCTGAGGACTTTCTTTACCTTACCAAGGAAAACTAGGTAGTGAAGCTTTAAAAATAATTAACAGGAGCTCTGGCAAATATAGCATAGAGAACTTCTTTATAAAACTGTTTACCAGGTGGGGCAAATCTTCATTTATTGGCTAAACAGTGAGTGAATGACATCCAGAAGTAGGTAGATGGAGCAAATACCTCAAAGGCATAGAAGGTTGGTAATATGATATGGGGCACTGCCTCTGGACAAAGTAGAGGTCAGAGATGATGATGATGATGATGATTCTTAGAAGTAGTAGTAGTGGCAGCAGTGAGGATTGAGCTAGGGAGTTTGGCCACTGAGCTACACCCCCAGACCTTTTTAACCTTTTTTTTTTCTTTTGAGACAGTGTCTTACTAAGTGACTAAGGCTGACCTTAACTTGTGATCCTCCAACCCCAATATCCCAAGTAGCTGAGATTACTACTATGCATCCAGCATCCAGAGATGATTGACAGAGATGTGGTCAAGAAATTCAGTGGCATATTAGAATATGGTAGGTGGACTACATTAATGAGTAAGATCAGAACCCTAGTGAACAGGAGGGTAGTAGAGATATACAAAGGTTATGGGAAAAGTTTGGGTATTTCCCTTTTTCCAGAACTCCCTAAAGAGACTCAAAAGTAGGTTAATTAATGTATCAGGAGAATTTAACCTGAGGTTCTTGTAATGACAGGTGTGATAGTTTTGTATTGACTACATAAGCAGAGAATCTCACATAATATGTGGGTTCTAGGATCCACCAGCTGGACCAGCAGACCTCCCACTTAGTAAAATTTGTCACATAGCAGCTAAATAATAGTTATTACAATCAGCAGAACTTTCTCTCCTTAACTGCTGGTTTTTCAAAGAGCATTATTTTAAATAATTGCAATCAAGTCCTGACTTCATCCAACTTCTGTTAGACTTTACTCAAGTCATTTAAGTTCTCTACGCAGCTGTTTTCTACCTATGTTTGTTGTGCAAATTCATAAAAAATGTGTGTAAAATCACCTTCAAACCATTTAGGATAGGTGAAAATGAGTTAAAAGAACAACTACCATTTCTTTAGCAAATTTGGTTTAATTAATTTTTTAGATTTGAGTTTTGTTTCTATGATGAACTATTGATATCTTGAAAAGAATCATTAATTCCCTCTCCCCCTTTCACATATTTGGTTGTTTGTTTCAACAGGTTACAGATGATAGCCCTTCTTTTATCTTGTCCTTGTAATTTTTCTAATCTTATAACCTCCACTCTTCCATCATAAACTGGTCAATACTTAGTTTGGGAGCATGGAAAAGGAAGGAAAAGGGACAAAGCAAGGGAGGAAATTATTTTATCCTTTACATTCAGCCAAACAAGCCCTCACTGTCTATTATAAAAGTGACAATTACCAGCTCTTCTTATACAGCTCTTCCCCATGTCTTCTCTTCCCGTTTGTAGCTAAAAATCTAGTTTTATAAAGTTTTCATTTCCTTTCGTAACACTTTACAACATATTCCAGAGTTTCTTCTCTAATGTTGGAGTTCAGTGAATTCTCCTGACACAAGAATTCATATTAACAGTTCCATTACTGTACATGCACAGTATCTCCCTGTTCCTCCTTGAGTTGCTTGTCACTCAAGTTGTGGTCACTTAAACCCTCTTATTACATAACCTCGAAAACCTTTGTTTTAGTGTAGTTGGCAATTGTGTCTTTACTTGTCCACTGACTCTTTCTGGTTGGCATATAAACAGTCATTTAAGCTTGCAATAGTCTGCTTTGAAAGTGAAGGTAATGGAATGGATCACACGGTTTAACAGCAAATGTTTACAGAGTGCCTAATATGTCTGAGACACTTTATTAGGCTTGTGCCAACATCATTTTACCTCATTGGAGGTCTAGTTTTGTTGTCCATCTGAAAAGACTGGCTATACAATTGTTATTTGGAGCTCAATGTTATAACTGTATCTATTAAAATGAAATTTCTATTTTCTCCCTAGGGCTTTTTGTTTTTCACTTTCACTTAAAAGTCAGTAGATTGTGTCTCCCTTACACTATGATTTGTGTGAAAATGGGAACTGTATTCACCTAAATTCTAATCCCAAGTGGTTAAAACAGTATTTTTCCTTAGACAGATACTCAATAACTGTTAAAAATTGTAGCACAACAGTGACTTTGCCTTATTTTAGACTGTGATTCTTAATTCCCTTTGTTTCTCTCCTTTTTTTAAAGCTAATTTTTGCTTTTAATTTTCAAGTGACTTGATTGGGAAAGTCAATTCGTTTTTTACATGCAAATTTTAAGAATAGATTATTTTTAGTTTATAAAAGAACTTGTTCAGATTAGATGAATTCATGGTTTTATAAATCTTTATGTATTTGAAATAAAATTTAGTTTGACTTCTATTCAACCTTCAGTTTTCTTTTCCCCACCCCCGTGGTATCTTTGTACTGTGTGATATGTCTTTTCTTAAAAATCAAATTAAAAGGCAAATAAGATTGTATATGTTTATAGTGTACAACCTAATAAGTGGGTTTATTTATTTATTTATTTATTTATTCTCCTTTGGTGGTGGTGTTTTCTGCAGGATTGGGTATTGAACCCAGGACCTTGGCACATGCTAGGCATGTGCTCTATCAGTAAGTTATGGCCCCCATACAACATATTGGTTTAGATATATATACAATATGGAATGACAGTATTGAGATAATCAATATAAACATCACACCATTTTCATGTTCATTTTCCTAAATCAACCAGCTCATAATATAAAACTACACAATTTAGTATAAATTACATGATAAAAGTTATTCTTAAAAGTGCTATCCACATATTTGAAACAATTTCCCTAGTACAACACTTCTGTTCTATTGTTTTCAGAAAAGAAGAGTGAACTGGCATCTATATCTTTACTTTTGTAATATTGAGACTAGCTTCTAAAATAACCCTAAAATAGTCTATTTCTTTCAAGCCAAAACAATTTCATTCTTTTAAATCTGTAAGAAAAGGCATTAGAGAACACAAAGTTCCTACAAGCCAGCGTTCTTACAAATGACTGTGCAGTGCCTCAGAATCACCTGCAGAGCTAATGAATACATAGACTGTTGGCCCCCAGTGCTGGAGCTCCTGATTCAACAGGTCAGGAATGGGGGCCTGAGAATTCCCATTTTTAATAGGTGCCCAGAGGATGCTGATGCTGCTTTCTGAAGGCCACACTTTAAGACCTACTGCTGTGTGCTTTCACCGAGTAGCACTTCTAAGGTGGTTTTTATGGCATTATAAAGGAATATTTCTGGAAACCTAAGTCTATTATTAAATAACTATAATTTCTGAAGGTAATCTAAGTTGTTAATTTTTTTTTACTTAAAAAGCCTTTTAAATCATAAACGAAACTCTTGACTAAACAGTAGTGTCTACGATTTTGCATATTTAGAATACTGTCTTTAGTATTCAACATCTTCTAAAATTACTTTTAATGTATTCATTTATTCCAAAAATATTCTTCGAGTATCTGCTATGTGCCTGTCTCCAGGGATACACACACAAGAACACAACATAGGTATAAAGTTTATATGTATATTTCTATGACAATGTATCAGACACAGCTAGAAGGTTTTTAACAGCCTTTTGAGAGCCAAGCAGGCTCAACTTGAAGGTTGTGATTAAAATATACCCTTTGTACTTCCTGTTGTAGAGTTTATCCATAACATAAAATACTATGAAAACATTTTATTTAAAATTTGAGGAAGTAAAAGTTTTAGCAAATTTTATTTTGACTGAAAACTGATTAACAGATGGAGGGACTTTGCAGGAAATTGGTTATTGATTAATTTATTTTTTCTCTTCTCAGCAGTTCATGCAGAACAGTTATTTTTTCCTAGACACTTACTGTCTACATTTAGATGAATCACACTTGTGTAACTCACTGTGTGTTTGGCACTTCAAATATGTTGACATTGAAACTATTTTTAGCATTTCTTACATATTAATTGCCTATAATAATCTATGAGGTAGGGAAGATTAGTGTATCTATTTTAAAGAATAGGAAATAGATCCAAAGAGATTAATAACTTTCCCAAGGTGCCCAAAGGTAAAGGCAGGACTGGATTTCAGTAATTTGGCTCTAGAGCCTCCCCTTTTTACCATCATATTTTACTTCCCTCTCCATGTTGTCTCTGGTTCTTGTTATGTATTATAATTTTTTAACCATTTAATTTGCTTTTCAATAATAAACAGCTTTCTTTTCCAATGAATGGCAAGCTCTTTGAGATCAATTTATAGGTCTAATGCTTCTTGTAATTTACAAAATGTGAAACACAGTAATAGCTACTCAATCAATAGTTTTCAATGGATCAATTAGTGAAACCCTCAATTGTATAATATTAAAAAATAAAAATCTCTCTTTCTCCCTTTCAATAGGTAGCGTGAGCAAACTATGAATGGCTTAATTTTATTTCTTGAAATGTAAATATATAATCTTTCATACATATGTTGATCAGAGAATATAGTTATATAAATTAAGCTATTTTAAAGATATTATTAGGTAATGGTCAGACTGAAAATTGGTCCTTAAAAATTGAAAGTGGTATTATAAAATCAAACTGTTTTGGAGCTAGACGGTAACTCAGATATCATCTTATCTGATTCCTTTTATTGGTTTTTAACAGAGAAATAGAACAGTTGAGTTATGTACTCTGGGTAATCTGTGTAATTATTGGTTGATGGGAGAAAAACCAACCAAAACTTTTCAACTTTAAGACATTTTTATAATTATAATTCATGTTTTTATAATTAATTCCCCATAGTTTTGAAGGTAGTACTGCCTAGTCTAGAGTAAAATGTTTTGTTTTTAAAATGAATTTTAACTTTCTCTAAGGAAAGTCTTACTTTTAGCAAAGAAAATATTTAAACTTCAGCAATGTAGGTTTCCAGATTTCTCATAAGAGATATAGAAGAGTTTTTTGTTGTTATAATATTGTTTCAATATTATATTCAGATATTTATATGGAAGTATAAATGGTCCTATATATTGATTTGTCTTTGCTACCTAACAAACTAGCAGAACAAATTATAGTGTCTGAAAATAACAACCTTAAGTTTAGTTTGGCAATTTGTGCTAGGCATTCCTTTGCAGTCATGGGACCTCTGTTTGGAAGGTGATTGATCTTGGTTGACTTTATTCACATGTCTGGCAGTTGACCAACTCTTGGGTGGAGTATGAATGTGACAGGGCCACCTGTCTCTCATCAACCAGTAGGCTACACTGGGATTATTCACATGGAGATGGTGACAAAATTCTCAAGAGCAGCAAGTATGTGAGCTGTAATGTGATCTTTTCCATGCTTGTATCATATTGCCAAATTATATTGCCAACTTGGATTTAAGAAGTGGGAAAATGGATTTGACTTTTTATGGGAGATGTGATATTTGTGAGCATTTTTAACAATGCTCTGACCATAATTAATTCACTTTCACACCACTTCCAGATTAACATGTCTCTTTCCAAGATTCCCCCAAAATCTTATTTAATTCCTCCTTTCGTCCAGAAGCCCTAAATTTTATTACCTAATGAAGTCTGAATATAGCTCATTGGATGGTTTCCTCTTGTGCCCATTAAGTAAGGAAACTATGAACTAAAAATACAAGTTATCTGCCCTCCACATGCAATGGTGAGCCAGGGACATGATAATTAAATTGACTTTTTCATTTTAAAAAGGAAAGAATAGGAAGTGAATAGATAGGCAGTGATTCATAGACCTTTGAAAATCCCACAGGGCAATAGTTATTAGGATTTTCTGATTCTGGGATCAGGGAATATTTCCTCATTTGGCCCTTTCTGCTCCACAGAAATGACCTCCCACTACAAAATTCCTAACATTTTGTTGGGAGCAGTTTTTCAGTCCATTATTATCCACAGATATCAACTTCACTCTTTGGTTCTTGGCTTCATTCTCTGAAATGCTTTTATTTGTACTAAGTAGATTTATCAGCTTGCTTCTGCCATTAGAGATTGAGATATAGGGGATATTTTAAAATTTTAGCAATCTCAGCTCCTTTTAATCTAAGTTAATAGCCCTTTTCTAATATAAATTCCTTTAAAAATCTGTGGGCTTTCCATTTATCAGATTACAATTTTCCATTTTCAATGAATTCCAAACTCTCAATGACTTCTGAATTTTCTGCTTTCTCTGTACTTAATAGAAGCTTTCTTAGAGATTAGGCTTTTATGGCACCACACCCTTACTTTTAGAAGCCTTGTGTATCATTTAAGGAGGTCGTTTAGCACTTTCTCGAATCTATCAAACATTTTTTGAAATTTTTTTTAGATGTTGATAGACCTTTATTTTATTCATTTATTTATATGTGATGCTGAGAATCAAACCCAGTGCCTCACACATGCTAGGCAAGCGTTCTTACCATTGAGCCACAATCCCAGTCCCATCTATCAGAGATTTTGAACAGTTTTATAGACATATCCTTGATTTTACCTTTGTTCTCAGTCCTCATTTCACTTTGAAAATAATTTACTAGTTGGAGATACTGATAATGAGAAACAATTTTCCAGCTTAATAAGTCCTAACCCTTTTATTATCCTTTTAAATATTTCCTGCAAACATAGCAGTTCCTTTTTCAGCTTATCTCTCTTTTCACATACTTCATCTCAGAGGATGAAAGAGGTTAACTGCACTTTGAATATGTTGCCTGGAAGCCATCTTGTCAATGTCCACACATTTAAAAGATAATCTTTCTTATCTTCCATGTTACTGCCTGACAACTTTGCCAATTGTTCTGCCAGTGTGTAACACAGGCAGTTTCCTTACTCCCTTTTTGCCTTTAACTTACCACCCAGGTCATATTCAATGCCACATATTTTTGGTTACTTAACAATAATATACTATTTCTAGGTACCTATTTTTATATAAGTTAACCTGCTAA
>JAJEJO010004831.1:311140-425699 GCA_020662805.1 Glaucomys volans | reverse complement strand
CCCCCCCCCAAAAAAAGATTAACTGTACTATTGATATATCTAATTTCCTTGAATATTATTGAGTTGCTCCCTTTGATTGCTATTTTAAATATCTGCAAAAAGGCAGGCAAAGCGTATACATGACATCTATCATAGAAATGCTATTGCTCATTTCACAGTGGGTCAACTTTTCATAAGTATTTACTTGTTGTTTTTGTAGTTGTGATGATGGTATGCTGGCTTAAGAAGTATTCACTTTGATCTCCTTTCGGTATAATTTCCTGAAATATTGAAGTTGAAAAGCTAAAGTTAAATTTCCTAACTTCCTGCAATTTTTGTTCTTAATGTTACCTGAACTCTATAGGCAGATTTACTGGAAAGAAGTTATAGGATGTAAAGTTGAGTGGAGGGAGAGACTATCTTGTTGGGGAGGCTTTTGAATTTTCTGGGACAGTTATTATACAGTTTTGATGCGTGTAAGTCACAATAGGAAATAAAGGACACACTGTCTATTTGCAAAGGGGCTAATTGTAAACACCTGAGTGTATGCAGGAGACCTGAATGAATATAGCAATAATCCTGGCGGGGCAGTAACAGAGATATCTATTAGCCCTATTCCAAAGGAATGAGAAATGGGTGAGGTTAGTAGGATCAAGAGGGAGAAAAAGTTGTACAGGGTGAGTTCCCTTAATGAATCAGCCAGCCTGAAGGAAATTAACAGAAGAGGAGAATACTAAATGAACAAATGCCATTATCTTTCATTTCTCTCATTTTCTTTCAATATCTTTTAAACCAAAAGAAAGCCATAGTGGTCAATAACCTGTTAATAGATTCTGAGTGGCCAGCCTTAAGGGACAGAGAATAGAGAGAGAAATGGTATATTGTAGATATGGAAGAGCAAATGTTCAATTCCTACTGTAATAGGTGGCATGCAGCAGCCGCACAAGTTGTATTGGAACAGTGCCAAAGTTCTGATGTGACTTCAGTTTTCCTTGCTAATTTGACTTTTTGGCTGAAATAGAAATTCTTTAAGCTACCGTGTGCCTTTAATACACCATCTTCTGCTTAGAAGAGATTTTGTTGGAAACAAAGAACCCCATCTCTCACAGATATGTGAAAATTCCAGATATGTGAAAATAAACTCTTAAGGAAATGTATAGGGATTGGGCAAAGGGAAGAAAAGAAAAAGAAAGGAAAGAAAGAAAGGAAAGAAAGGAAGAAAAGAGGGAAGGAAGGAAGGAAGGAAGGAAGGAAGGAAGGAAGGAAGGAAGGAAAGAAGGAAGTTAGAGGGAGGGAAGGAGGGAGAGAGAGAGAAAGAGAGAGAGAGAGAGAGAGAGAGAGAGACCCACCACCAGATGTTTAAGAAAGCCGTTCAGTGATTAACCTTTAAAGATTACCAAGAATATTTTTTGTAGGTTGTCTATCTACTGCAAATAACAACTGTTTATGTTTATTTGATTAGCTATAATTTAGATTTCAATTTTGTGTCATTGACTCCTTTTTTGAATGTTGACAGATATACCTCTTTCCAGAAAAAAACATCTTCCTATAAAATTTCAGAGTTTATGAAGTTCTTGAAGAATACCTGTAAACTTCAACTTAATAATCTTTGTTTTACAGAGTCACAAGCCATGAACAAATGAGATAATTAGGGAAATAAAGTTTGTGGCTACTGCATATTCATAACCACTACTCATTGCAATAGTCATCTGAAGGTTATCCAGACTCTCAAGCAGTTCATCAAATACCCCAATATTGGTAGAATTTTCCAAAGACAAAGTGCCTCAATCTAGAGCCAGAATTGCTTACCAACATATATAAAAAGAGTTTGCTAACAAACACTGAAATACCTATAAAGTTGCTAAATTGCAGAACAAATCATTCTCTTCTGAGTTTACAGCAATCTGAGCAGTGTATGACTTTGAATCAGAAAATATAATTTGCTTTTATTTAAGTTCTTGAGCTGTAACAAGTCACTCATTTCCTGAAGTCTATTTGAAACAAGATAGCAAAGGCTGGAACAATTCATGTAATATTTGGAAACTATATTGAAGATGAGACATTGAATTTATATTAAATTGCACTTTACATTTTACAAATGTGAGCAGTAGAAAGCAAATAAATGGAATAAGGGAGATGCATGGATGAAAGTATATTATGAGTGCATTTTGAACATTCTTTTTGTCATTTATAAATCAGCCTTCAGCAACATGCCTTCAATGACAAAAATGCAAAATATGTATTTTCAATAATCTTGAGGCAAGTAAAAGGGTGTGTGGTACTTACAACTATTTCCCCTATATCCCTACAAGCTCACCATCTGGACTTTACTTGTTTTCAGGTGGCTGAAGAGATTTTTGTTCTTCTTTTTTATTTTACACTGAGTATCTTGCCAAGAATGAAGATAAAGATAAAAACCAAAAGCTATAGAATTGTATTTCTAAAAAAGATGTTTTCCAGACTAGAAATTTAAAAGAGAAATTGCAAGAATAAGGGTGATACATGAGGAATGTAATTATTTGACACTGGGTGGTAATAGTGATCCTGCTTTTTTTAACTGAAGGTACTTAATTTTTTTTTAATTGGAAAGATAAGCGTTGGATTTACCAGTACAGCCATTGTAGACTGTCATATTTATTTAGGTTTTTAAAAATTTTTATAATGAGTTTTTAAGTCATAAACTTCTGAGTTGTCCAAACTATTGATTTTACTATTCTCTCTGTAGCAGCACTTATTTTCTTACATTATGATTCATTCTTCTTGGAAATCAAACCACCTTTGATTAGCAAAGGACTCCTTTTATATGAAGTGTTTTTTAAACAAACTTAGATTAATTTTATAAGAAAGGATCAATGTGGGAAGGCAAAATATAGAATTAGTTAAAACTAGAACTAGTTTTTAAATTAAAATCTTCATCATTATGAAGCCATTTGAGAGAGTGCATATACAATGAACAATGGCCAGATCATATACAAAGTAGAACTCTGATCCCTCATCTGCAACTTTAGGAAGTCAATGAGCAAGTCCAGTTATATTCAGTCCAAGACAGCCAGAACTTGATTAATAATTGACAGCTCTCCTAATTTTTATTCTTTACTTCCAACTTAGGATAACTGGAGAAAGTCAAATATGCTTCTCTATGTAACCACAAAAGACATTCTACTTCATTAACTGCCTATAGCTTCCCCATGCCAACAGCCTCCAATCAGGACATACTGAATGCCTTCCCATTTTCTCCCTATAAAGCTTTCTCACTCCTCTTTTTGCCTTTTAGGTTCCACCAGACACAAGTAATATTTGGATGATTCCCTTTTTATAGGAGACTCTGCCAAATAGACTTTGCTTGTTACCACTTGTGTGGTCTTCATTCATTTCCACATGTTTATCAAGGTCCTCCTCTCCTAGAACTCTGCATCTGTTTCGACTTTGAGCATTATAACCCAAAGTAGACTGTTTATCTGCCTTTCTCATGAAACTGAAATCCACTGGAATGAAGGGTGTATCACCACGTCTGACAATGACTGCCATATTTTTGAAAAGACATCCATTTTGTTGTCAAATGATTGTATACCATTCTTACAGCTGAGTTGATGGTGGAGCACCACATATGGTACAGTTCATGGAATCTAATCTGAAAATACAATTTTTCATTACTTTTCCAGTTAAAACTTACCATGAAATTTTCCATTATGCTTGTTTCAGTTTGGATCTAGGATAGTCCCCAACACAGCAGTGTTCAGAGTAAGGTTTTTGGGATATTATTGGATCACAGAGCTCTAATCTCATCTTTGGATTAATCCACTGATAGAACTTTTGGGAGATAGTGGAAACTGCAGAAGGTAGAATCTAGTTGAAAGGAGTGGGTCCTTGGGGATCATACCATTGGGGACTATATCTTGTCCCTTGACCCTTTCTCTCTCACTCTCTCTGTTTCTCTCTCTTTTTTCTTGGCTATCAAAAGTTGATGATAAGCTTTGCACTACCCTGCCCTTCTGCTGAGATGTACTGCCTCATCACAGGCCCAGAAACAACAGAGCCAGCTGACTATGGAGTAAAATCTCTGGAACTGTAAACCAAAATAAATATTTCCACCTTTTTTCCTTTTTTCTTTTTATGATCCTGGTAATTAAACATGTGGGTTCTTACCGCTGAGCTATATCCCTAGCCCTTTTTTAATTTTTAATTTTTTAATTTTTTAAATTTTTGAGACGGGGGCTCATTCCCTTGTTGAGGGTGATCTCTAACGTATTGAGGTGACCTCTAACGTACTGAGGTTGGCCTCTGACTTGTGATTTTCCTACCTCAGACTCCTGGGTAGCTGGAATTACAGGCATGTACAACTCTACCTGGCTAAGTCTTTCCTCTTTTATGGTGTTTTTCTCTGTTATTTTGTCACAGTGATGAAAAGCTGTTTAATATAATGCTCAAAGATAATCGGATAACTTTTGAAAATAAGATAATCTCCTTTCAAATTCAGGGACAGCTATTTATTTATGGCCTTTTTCCTAGTTTCATAAAATTTCAGGACTCATTAGGCCATTTTACTCATGCTCAGTTTTGTTTTAGACCAACACCCTCTTTAGTAGTTACATTTTAGTTGCTCTTAATGGAAATTTATTCCTGTCAGCCCATTAAAATACTAATGTCCTGATATTGTAGTTTTACTTCAAATGGGAATTAGAACATATTTTTTCTGTTTTCCTACTATGTAAGACAGTTTCATGCTAGAATTTATGCATAAGAGCCTTGTTTATGTGAAAAGTTATTCAACATTCAGAGGAAACATGTTATTCATCATAAATACTTCTCTTTGACTTTTTCTTTGAGAATCTCTTATTTATTTTTTCTGTATATTCAATTCTGTTGTGTTCTACAAGATAATAAACAATAGAAGAGGAAAACAAGCATTTTCTATAGCTATGTTTATTCTCTTGCTCTGGTAAAATTTTTTCTCCTGGTTCCTTACCTCTAAATAGTATTACAAATAACATTAAAAATTTATACCATATTCTCTCTCTCTTCTTTCCCCACTGCTCCTTTCCTCCTGTTATTCTTCAAATATTTTTGAGCACTTACTGTACTAGGTACTGGGGACATAGTGATGAACTAGACAGATATGATGATCCTTGTCTTCAGGAACCATACATTTTAAGGAAAGAAGACATAAAACAAGTTAGCAAATAAACAAGATAGCTAAATATTATGGAAAATGCTATTAATTAAACAGTGATAAACAGAAAAAGATTAATATTTGGTTGGAGATGTTCTTCAGAGAAGGCTGTCAGGGCTGATGGACGTTCTTAGGAGGAGCATTTAAACTGAAACCTGAAGTCAAAACAGTAAGATGAATTGTTTCACAAAGAAAATAAATATTCACAATGTCAGTAGAAACTTCTGGGTAGCAGGGACAGAGTATGGAAAATGTAACTTTTTTTAACTTATTAATTTAATTTAATACTTTTGAAATTTTAGAAATGTCAATAGAAAAACGGGTAATAAGATATACATAGACACTAATAGAAAGTAGTATAGTAGGAAACCTAATACTATGAGCAGAGGAAAGATCCTCAAATGCTCTGGAAATTATGAACAGCAATAAGATGGTTTTTATCTTTGTCCAGAAAAAAAAAACTTTAAAGATTGACAATATTCTGTTAGGAAAGTCTTTTTCCCCCTGCTGACTGAAACAGTCTTCCTCTAATTGTTTGCAAGACTGACTCCATTTTATTAAGCATGTTTGTTGGCTGTAGCATTTCAGATAAGCATAGGCCATTTGTTTTGGAGACTCTTCCTCAATTTGAATCCAGGTGATGCTTCTTCATGTGAATTCTGTTTATGCATTTTTGTTGAGTGTGCCATCAAAGTCATGTATTGTTCTCAGTGCATCATATCTGGAAGCACATTTTATGAAAGTTGCATTTCTGGTGATATAATATGACTCACTTGTTAGAAGTGGTGGCTCTCAGGTTCCTCGACCATAAACTTATTATATTTACCTGATTAAATGACAATTATTTTATCATTGACATATTTTGGAACTATTTTAATATCCTGTCACTAATCAAATATTTGTTCAGTGGTATTAAACATCCATGGATGTCTTATTTGAATCAATTATTACTGTGATGACTGCTAATTGGTGATTTTCTAATATTATCATTTCTTATAATGTATTAAGGGAGTGTTTTCCCTTCTCATACACCCACCCAATCATACCTCCATTAACTCCTTTATATCAGAACTCATAATTATTCTTTTTCTGGTATCTATTTTGAAGTTTAAATTTACTATCATTGTGTAATTTGAAGGTTCAGATTTGACTAAGCTTCTTTCTTCTTTCCAATTGACTTCCATGTCCTCTGAACATATCCTTGTCATTATTGGAGATTTTCTGACTGGTTCATCGGCACTCTGTCCATCCTGAAATTACCCCATTCTTCTAGAAACAGTGGTTCTTTTTAATGAATTATGGCATTTAGAAACCAAGGTCTGGATTCCAAATGTGTTCCTTTCTAATCAAGAAATGTGTTCATTTCTTCTTAGCTCTCTCAGCTAGCAGAGATAATATGTGTATGTACATACAAACATACATACAGATACACACATTTGCACATGTTTCTATTTGCTTACCTGCATTAAAAAGTGAGTTTATGCTGATACTTATAATTCAAAATCAGAAATTTAATTCAGGTCTTCTTCCTTTCCATACTTTAATTCCTCCAACAGGGAGAAACTTGAACTTGTCATTCACAATTTTTTTTTATCTCATTTCACATTTTCTAATCCATTTCTCTGTGAAAAACAAACACACCAATTAGATTTTGATGTTTATATGCAGTTCTTTTTGATTTTACCCTGGATGTATACCATAATACTACATTCAAGAATTACTTAGATTAAGAAGATTTCCATCCACCTTGTTATGCCACTAAATTATTCATTATTACTAATATTTTACATTCAATGAATATTTATATCAATTTACCAACTCATGATGTTTGGTTTGTGATTTTTTTTGTTTTTGAAAAGTGGGTATTCTTATAGATATTTCTACCATTTTTAGATCAGCAATACTATGCTAATGTGTTATCTTCTTAATTCAATTTTTTCTGAAGGAAAAAGTCCCTCTTTGCTTGTGTCTGGCCATATTGCCAGAAGGAGAATTCCACTTTTATGTTTCAAATTATATTGATTTAAATGAATTTGAAATTGTCTTTGGTTGTAGCCCAATATTCTGCGTAGTTATCACTAATGTATTTTTACTTTATATTTTCGAGATTACTTGACTTTTGGATTCATATTTTCATAGTTGAAAAATATTCCCAGATATATTCCCAAACTATACTCTTTTAAGCTAAATCATGCAATTCTTTAATCTTCTGAAATTTCCATGATTCTATTATGGAATATTAAAAAATTAGAATATTAAAATACTAGAGCTCTAACATTTTTATTGCCTATTTTGCTTCTTATACTTTGTGGTGCCTTAAAATCATTAAATTCATAAGCAGTATGACAAAAAATTGATTTTTAAATCAGTATTCAAAGATATTCTTCTTCATCTAATTATTATGTAATTATATAATCGAATATAATTTAGTATTTCTTGCATAACCCCCTCTTTCAATTATGAAATTATTTTATTAAAGTTTACTTAAATCAGTATTGGTTTCATCTAGGAATTTCTATAATTGTGTCCACGTAATTAGTAATTTTCATTCTACTATGCATAATGCACTTCAAGTTTATGAGCTAGAATTTTATGTTTGTGACCCTATATTTTTTCCATTTCAGGGTTATTATTTATCTGGCTTAGTATACTTGTTGAACTTCAATAAAGTATGATTCTTAGAAATATTTGGACTAAATGGACTGATTTTATATTAGCGTCTCAAAAATTATTTAAAAAATGTAATTTGGGCTGGGATTGTGGCTCAGTGGTAGAGCCCTTGCCTGGTTTTAATTCCCAGTACCACATTAAAAAAACTAAATAAACAAAATAAAGGTCTTGTGTAAAATAATATAATTTCTCATATTTGTTTTACTTATTTATTCAGGATCTACGTATGAACAGAACTGACAAATAGTCTCATTTTAATAAATCCATGCTTTCATAATTTATTATTTCTTCATTGTTTTATCTATTTCTTAAGTTATGTTCTTATGTAACTATGTTCTTATATACTAAAATTTAGTGGTCCTCTCTTTTTTTTCCTTTAAAATTGATTGACATATTTTCCTTGAATTCCATAATTGCTTTAGAAACACTTACTTTATAAATAAAAGGGTTTTTTTCACTCAATGTTGTCTTTTTAGAACTATTTAAACTTTTTGTTGTTTTCTACCTATAATTTAGATAAAAGCCTTGTTTCTTATTTTTCTTCATCAGTTTCCAATAGCACATTTCAAAATGCAATTTCATACAGAATTTAAGATTTCTAAATTCACATATTACACTTTAATGGTTTGCAATATTACATAGACATGGGTCATAGAAGGAAAAACTAAACATTTTCTTATTGAGAGTATCATTGGGTGGATGCACTTTAATTTCATGAGATTTTTATTGTGATTAAAGGATGGCTCTAGAATGTCACCTACCAAAATAAACTATGTACCTCAGATTCCTCAACTGAAATAAATGAAAATAAAACAAACAGCATCTATTTCAGGAACTGGTGATCTTTCCTATAAAGGCTAAATAAGTGACTATTTTAGGTTTTGCAGGATATAAGTTCTGCTACAAATTCTAAGCTGTCATTGTGGGATGAAAGTAGCTATAGACAATTTGTAAATGCATGAGATAGCAGGTTGGGTTTTACTCCAGGTTCTAGTTTGGCAACCCTGACCTATCTGATGCTGGTTATGAGGAGTTAATGAGGTAATGCATTCAAGACACAGTGACTGGTACATTGCAAGAACTCAGTAAGTATGGTATTTAATAAAATTTTTATTCATGTCATTATGGATATTTCAATGACTCATGGTGTCAAATGCTTGTCATGTTTTTCAGCTTGACCCATCTACTTCATTTACAAATTTTTACTCTTTTATTTTGACTCCTATAAATATTCAGTTAGATTTTAGGTTCCTTTGAGGTTAAGAGGAGTAAGCCATTAGAAGTATGTGCTAAAGTATTAATGGGTAATCATGATTCACTGTTAACCAAAGCATTTTTATTTACATTTTCTACATATTTGATGCCTTTATATTGTATTTAGGCACCAGAAAAGTTAAAGATATTTTTATTTACCTAACAGATCAACTTTTTAGTGCCTTTAAGTAATACTAAAAATAATAAATTCTCCCTTGTCTTATAGATAATTCCCCACTGAGCAATGTGCTACAACCACTATACCTGAAGAGTACAATATGTGGCCCATCTGGTAATTTTCTATGCTCTATGTTCTGAGACATTTTTTTTCCTTTTGGTTGTGTCAGTACTTAAAATATATATTTCATGTCCATTTTGTTCACATATGCTACTGTACCTAACCTCAGAGCACAACAATAGGGAAAGACAATTTTTAAAATGCCACTGAAAGTTGGCTGACAGATTCCTTCATGTTAGAAAGAACTATATTTAAAGTACATATAAAATAGTTTCTAGTCAAGGAAAATAAAGCGCCTAATTCAATTCAGCAAAGATTCCCATTTTTCTTATTTAATTTAAATTACTCCATTTTGTAGGGTTACCTATATTAAGAAAGACATTTAAGGATGTTAACATAGAGCAAGTGAAAAATCTAAAATGCTTATGAAATTGAAGATTTTTGTTTTCTAGGAAGAGACTAAAATGAAACCAAATAGAAAAGTCAGAGAATGTACAAAATTTTACCTTTTAAAATACAGTACTTATTTTTTGTTGTAAATAATGGGCAGAATAATAAATCATGTTATAATTTTAATGCCATTTATATTTATTATGAATTATAATTAGAAAAAATCATGTAAACTCAGTTATGTAAAATTGAATTTCATGAAAATACTGTGGTTATTAATATGCCTCAAAAATACATATCTAGCAAATCTGTAGGAGAGAAAAACCATAAGCCCTAGAGAATGCAGCAAATTGAATGGTGGGGACAATTGGAAATGTTTAGTCTAGGAAAGAGGAGACATCAACTGGGGGAGGACAGGATGTCTACTTTCAAATTAATGGGAAAGCTGATATGTCCAAAAGGTATCAAACTTTTAGATTACAAAATTAGTGCAGGATGTGGTGGCCAATGCTTGTTATCCCAGGCCGAGGACTGGGAGCACGGAGAGTTGGAGGGGGTGGTGGCCTTGAGGCAGAGGATCACAAGTTTAAGGTTAGCCTCAGCAACTTATTGAGATTCTGTCTTCAAAAAAAAACTAAAAAAGGACTTGGGATGTAGTTTAGGGGTAGTGAGCCCCTGGATCCAATTCCAGATTCTCCCACAAAGCACCTCCACACAACCTCCCCACGTCCCCACCTGCCCTACTGAGCCTTAAAAACATCTCAATGACACCAGGAGAAGGAACGAGTATGGGGAAGCAGTCTTCCTCGGGTAATCAGATGGCTCCTAAACTCTTTGTTGGCCCGGTTGATGGTAGATGTACACTTCCACAACAGGTAAACATGTGCTTAGGATTTGGGGCTCACAAATGAACAAGTTTACAGGAGGAAAGTCAATGAACCCCAGAATGAGGACCTCTAGAGCCAAAGAGAAAACTTTCTGACAATTGGAGTTGTTGAAAAACAAGCAGCCAGAATGATGAATTTTCCATCACAGAAAGAGTTCAAGAACACTGGAGTGGATACACGCTCATCCATCTCAGATACACAGAAAGGATGGTCTAATCAATTGTATGCTTTCTTTTCACCTCCAGTCCATTTTATTGCTCTTTTATCAAAGAGTATATTCAGAAATAGCACAAAAAGGTAACAGCTCCCCTCAGAAGGCTTGTCAAATCTTTTCCTTGAAGTAGGTAAGACTAGGATAAATGAATATATTTATCTAAGTAAAACTACTTACACAGAAACGACCAGTAAGAATCCTTTTAAGACCCACCTGAAATCATTATGTGTATTGAGTGTGCTATATGTCAGTAGTGGAAACAACAGCATGTTGAATATTGCCTTTATTTGCATAGTTTACTGTTATTTAATTTTGAAGATAAGAGTTCATAAAAAAATCTTTCTATGTAGAGGCTTCTCTGAAAATTTGATTTGGATTTTAAGACTAGGAAGCCATGATTGGTTTCAGAGTGAGCTAAAAAAATTTTTTTTTTTTTTTTGTGGTAATGGAGGGAGGATTCAGTTTCCAGATCATTAAGGAGAAATGCAATTTACCCAGACACAATGCAAAACCCAAAGTTTTGCCTGAATATTTGAATGATAAAATTTAATATATACTATCTAGTCCTTTGATAATTCTGTCTATAGATTTTCATAGTTTCCCCAAATAGCAGTGCAATCAGTACCAATTTATTTTGCATTTTCTGAGAGACAATATAGCATGGTTCAATCATTGGACCATGAGCATCAGCATCACTCACATACTTGCTACAAATGCAAATTTTTGGTGATCACCTCATCCTTCTCAATCAGAATCTCTGGTGCTGTGAAAGTTTCCTCCCCTATATATTGTATCATAATAACAATTTTTAGTTGCTAAATAATTAGTGATAATATATAAGCATTATTGGAATGTACCCAGAATATAATGAGGTATACAGTAAATGGTGTTTTTTTCCATATCAGGGTGTTGATATGCCCTATTATACGAGTATTTACTTGGTGTGAGAGTGACTGCTTTGTAAGTAGTAGCTCATTTAATCCTCATAGCAAACTTATTGAGTATGTACTGTTTCACCCATTATAGAGGAAGAAACTAAGGTACACAATACTGAATTTTTAGTTATGTGAGACAAAAACACTGAATAAAAGTTAATGATGAATCTAGTGAGAAATATTTGCTTGGCATCCACAATTGTTAATTAAAAACATCATGTATGGTCATAAAACTTTGGATTCTATTTTGAATTTTAAAAATTCAAACAAATATGATATTTTGATAATGGGCTTTTCATTAGTTTCAAACCAAAGTTAATGATGCTGTGAGTTAAAATATCAAAGTCTCATTAGTAGCACACATATTTTTTAATATTTATGATTGACTAAGACTTCTTTAGTAAATTAACTTTTTGTGTTATGTGATTGAAACTAGGTTTTATTACATATTTTAGACTTAACCACCATATGCTTCTACTTACAAGGTTCCAGTTTATTTATTTGTTTGTTTGTTTGTTTTTAGGTACTGGGGATTGAACCCAGGGGCGCTTACCTACTGTGTCACATACCCAGACCTTTTTATTTAGAGACAGAGTCTCCCTAAGTTGCTTTGGGCCTCACTAAGTTTCTGACGATGATTTTGAACTTGCGATCCCCCTGTCTCAGCTTCTGAGCTGCTGGGATTTCAGGTGTGCACCATCCTGCCTGACTCACTGCCCAGTTCTTTATCATCAAACTAGAATAATAAGTTTTCTTGAAAAAGATATCCTGAAATCATGACTTTTCAATGAAAAAAAAAAAGATGAATTGAGTTCAAGGCAAATAAATAAATAAAACATTTCTTGGGGACTGGATCATGCACTTTTCAAATGTAATGCTTATGTGGTATTACTGTGACTTGAAAATCAATGTGCCTGATCTGACAGGTTCTGATAGCACTCTGAGCACTTTTAATTAACACTACCATCTTCATAGTGTATAATGAGAAGTCAACTGCTGGAATTACTTTTTTCATTATTCCTGATATTTCCCCCATCTCTCTATTGCAACTATTCTTAGATGCAATAATAATAGTTATTGGGGAGATACATATTATACTCTCAAATCTTCTTGCAATAAAGATGAGAGGATCTAATCATTTCTTGTGTTTGTACCTTTGGAAGTTTTGTTTAGACTCAGAGGTCTTTTGAAGTTAACTAAGAACTGGATGAACAAATACATTTTGTATATTCTGTTGAATATAGAAACAATGAAACAAAAGCACTTTTTAGAGGAAACCACTTAATAATACAGTATAATAATACTGTCAATTAACAAATCTATTTTCTTCTATTTTTGGTTGAAACATCTAACAGAAAACTATTCCTTTGTTATAATGAAAATTAATGTCCTCTCTGCTGACTTAATACTTGATAGACCCTCATTAATTCTTGCCGAATATATAATTTTGTTTTCTTTGTATAATCTTTTTTTGGTTTGCTTTTTTTGCAGTAGTGGGAATTGAAACTAGAAGTGTTCTACCTCTGAGCTATATCCACAGGCACCCACTTTTTTTAAAAATTGAGACTGGCCCTCACTAAATTGCCCAGTGAGACTTTGACCTTATGATTCTCCTCCTCAGCCTTCTGAGTATCTGGGATTGCACAACTACACCCAGTTACTTGTAAAAAATTTTTTTAAATATGTATTTTTTAGTTTTAGGTGGACACAATACCTTTATTTTTAAGTGGTGCTGAGGATTGAACCCAGGACCTCAAGCATGCTAAGCAAGAGTGCTACCACCAAGCCCAGCTCATATTTGTAAAATCTTTTAACAACCTATTACCATATACAATTTCAATTTTTATTATATAGAAGATGCTTGTTATTACTTATCCAAACATATTTATTACTCTAATTATTACATATATTTTTGATTATTGGGTTTTATTACACATGCTTGAAGTGGTTTACCTTTTTAATATTCAACTTTTATACAAAGGATGAGTATGATGATATTTTTCAGCAGTGCTGTTCATGATAAATAATTAGATACTCTCTCCTAGTCTTATTTCTGTCATTGCCCTTTGAAGTGGGGATATTTTGAAAAGAAGTTCTGTGCAAGGGAGTATTTTAATTGACATAGCAGGTGGGATGTTTTTAGATGGAAAATTGAAATCAGAAGAGGAGGAGAAGGAAAAAAGGAAAGGGCAAGGGGAGAGAAGAGCACTGAAAAGAAAATTGCAGCACGCGATTCTTTTAAGTGAATGAAATGATATGAACACCGTCTCCAATGGTGTGCCCTTACATTAATCTAATCAAAGAAATCATTTCCTTCTGTTACTCCGTGTGTCACTTTCAACTAATGGAAGCTTTTGAAATATAAATCACTAGTAATGAGCTCTCCTTATATATCGCATTTCCTAAGGATGTCCTCGCTCCACATGAAGATTCATCTCTCCTTGGTATTAGAAACTGTGGCTAGGACTTTTAAAAATAAATATGTGGCAAAAATATTTTTTCAATCTATTCATATGAACAGGCTTTCCTACCATATTATTTATAATAAGTTTGGCTCTTTAAATGAGAGTGAGAAAGTTCTTCCTGTTTGTTTAGTTTTAACACGTTAACAATTGTTACGGTTTGGATATGATTTGTCTCCCCAGAAAACTCATGTCAGGCATGTGTTGGTGTTAAGAAGTGTAATGATTAAATTATGAGAGCTATAACCCTAATAAATGGGTTAAACCATTTTATGGATTAGAAATTCCAATGGATACCTGGGTGGTAACTGTAGGCTGTGACTGGAGGAAGCAGATCACTGGGGGTATGCCTTTGGCATTGGATTTATGCTTTGTTCCTGGGGCCTCTCTCTCTCTCTCTCTCTCTCTCTCTCTCTCTCTCCTTCTCTCTCTCCTTCTGCCCCCAGACTCTCTGCTTTCCTCTGCCATACCCTTCCATCATGATGTTCTGCTTGACCTCAGGCTCAGAGCAATAGGGTTGGCCAACCATGACTGGATCTTTGATACCATGAGCCAAAATTAATTTTTTCTTCTCTAAGTTGTTCTTTTCAGATATTTCAGTCACAGCAATGAAAAGCTGATGCATGCAACAATAAAATTGATATTGGTTTATTATTTTGAAGGATAAACATTAACACTATTTTCAATTTCCATGTATGTAAAATATTTAATCTCTATTTCTACATTTTAAGACATTCTCAATAATAGGTAATAGACAGATATGAGTGGTGGGAACAGGAGGTTAAGGAGATGATTCTATAGACAAGGTCCATTGTGTTTACCCCAGTTATGGTTTAGATAGGAAGTGTCCCTCAAAAGCTAATGTGTTATTACAGTTGCCATTTGTAGGTAATTGAAGGCATGACATTTACACAAGCTACAGAGTTAAGCAAGTTTCGTATTGATTGATGTTTATTCCTTTACTCCAGATTTTAGGAGTATATAATAAATTCTAAAACTCTGGCAAGGAAAGAAGGAATACAGGGAAAAGTCCTTGACAAGTATAATTGCAATATAAGTTTTTTGCATGCAAACTGTCAGTAAAGCAATTTTATAAAGAAAAAAAAAGCTAATGTGTGAGGCAATGCAAGAATCATTCAGAGGTAGAACAGTTGGATTGTGGGAGTTGTAGCCTATGAATCCCAAGTAAACTTTTCCTCCTCCAATTGTTCTTTGAGGTCTTTTGATCACAGCTAGGAGAAAGATGACTCCCATGCTCCCACATTCATTCTTCTAAAAAGCATTTACCTGCTGCCTTGTGTAAATTGGATATGCTACATTCTCAGCAAACAACCTGTTATCTGCAGGAAAAATGTGTGACCTTTATATGGACCAAAGATTCCAGGATTCAGAAAGGCAAAATTTTACAGTTTTGGTTCCTTCCTAGTTCCTAGAGCCTTCTTTATCACATCAAAGGGAGCTAGACTTCCTGCAGCCCCTATCTGTGTCTTCCTGATTTCAGAGGATAGGAAAGTTTCCAAATTCAGCTAGTTTCAGACCCCTTAAAAGGCCTGGGCTCTGTATAAAACAGCTGTTCTCTCTGGAGGAAATCCAGGCCTGTCTATATTTAATACTCTACACTTATTATCTCTTGTTTTTATCTTGTAACTGAAAGATTGGTCCTTGTCCCTAATGCCAATTAATGACAATTTAATAATGAGGACATAGTTTTGAAAAAAAGGAAAATGTTGTTTTATTGCTTTGCTAGTAAAGGAGAAACATAGGGGACTCCTGTCCCAGAGACTGTGTGTGATTCTGCCCATCAGGAGGAACAGGGGCATTTAAAAGGAGCTCTTCAAAAGCTACATTTCAGGTGAGATATTCACTTCCTAGATCCTCTGGCAGATATTTCCTTCCTTTGGAGCACAGATAACTCAGGGTAATCTTGTTCCCCATCCCCAAGTTAGGGAGAGGGAAAGGGAGAAAAGGAAAAGAAAAACATGTCCCTTTTAAAAAAATAAGCCTGAGAACTATATTCAAAAGGTGAAATGGACTACTGTTACATTTCCCCACTGTCAATTTCTACATTCTATTTCCATGGAAAAATGGGCAACTTGATCTCCTAGCTGCTTCTGGCTGAGAGAGGGCAAAGTAGGGGGAAATGACCCAAAGCCCGTGTTTTCTATCAGGTGGGATGTGGACAGTTAAGGGTGTTCAGCATCACAGCAATCCAAAGGTCCATGGTGGCAGTTGGCAGGTGACTGAACAATGTACATCAGGGGCAAGGCTCATGCTAGGACAACAATAAACAAGACAGCATGCATTACTTTTTTGTGAACAATAATACAAAAGCAATTAGCATTTCAGTCAGTTTCTGAAACACAGGACAAAGTTAAATATTAGGCACTCCCACAAGAAGCCTTCCTTACAGACTCCAGCTTTACTTACTTTTGGTAAGGCTGACACAAGGGTACATCTTAAGTTACATTAAGAAAAAAAAATTGTTTTTCCTTTTTAATGTCAATGTAGGACTGTGCTCAGGCTATACTCTTCTGTGAGATGTTCAAGACCAAGTTAGTTAAAACTGTCCTTGTTCCTAGCTACTCTAAAGAGTCAGCGGAGATTCTTCAGAAATCACTCTTGGGGACTGTACGAGGCCTCCGGGGTCCTTTAGGTTTCCTCTTCCAGCAGTGCCATGTACCAGATGGGTCAGGTCAGGGTCTTGATGACCCCAAATGTGACTTCTTTTGGAATCTTCAGGCATTTCATTCTCCAGGGACCCTCCTCTTTGCAGAATGTGCACTGCCTGTTGGTTCTCTGTTCTGTAGGGTCCTCTTGCTTTCCCTGATTGGCAGATCAGGAGATTCACCCAAGCTTTAGAGCCCTTATAGAGGTCCCATCATTCTCTGGATACTGGCTGACCTTAGAGGACAAGGACCGATCCTTCTGCCTCACCCTCCAGAGTGGCTGGGATTACAGGTCTGCACTACAGATTTTTGTTGACTGACTTATAAGATGGACTTTGAAATTTTCATCGGGCAGCTTTGATTTTGCCTTTTTTGACTTCCATATACTGTTAGTGCATGTTGAGAAAAATGTGATTTTGAATGGTAGAGTTTTACATTATAAATGAATATTTTAAAAGCAATTAAAGGAAAGAATTTTGTCAATTTTAACTTAAGAACAATTCAAAAGTTCTATGCAGTTGAAAAAAATTCAATTTGGTAAAGTACAGGTGGGACTAAATTACCAAGTATTGATTGAGAGCCTAGTACATTGTATGTTCTTAGCTTCAAGGAATAAAAATAATTACAAGAAGATACATTTGTGCATAGAATTTATGCATATAGTTAAATGACAAACACAGGAAAAGTAACGACAAAATGATATAAAGTTGAATGCAGCAATAAATGAATTTCTACAAGATAACACTTGAATTGTCATTAGAGTTGTGCAATTTAAGAATTCAGAAGAGGGAAACTTCTAAACTGGAATAGTCCAAAGAAGCTTCCAGCAAAATAAGGAAATACCATCCCATTAAGAGAGTTGGATTGCCTTAGAGAACACTATATGTGTGACCCCTAGTCCACAGATCCTCCAACTTTCCCAAACTGAAAGAATAGCATTCTGATACTGAATCCCATGGAAACCCCCAGGGTAATTTCATGGATGTCAGAAATCATTGCTGAAAACCCATATCCTCCAAGTTTTCTTCTCACAGATGTCAAATGACTAGCTTTGTTACAAAAAACGCACTGGCCAATAAGAGGCAAACAGCACTCTGAGAGTGGTAGAACTCTATTTTCACAACAGCAGGCCCAGAAGAGGTCAATCTCTAAAATCTGAGCCCACGTTCCCAGTTTCCCACAACATTTATAGGCTGTCAGGTCCCAAAAAATTTCTAGTCCACAGGATAGAAGGCCATGCACAGTGGGAAGCATGTTTACAGAAGCAGAGTGAGGTAAGGGGAAAAACTGGTGCTTCTCACATGCTTTTGATAAATCTCTAGCCTTGTGCCAGTAGCCTCAACAGGGATGTTTACACTTCAAAGTGGAGTAGTTAGACTCCCAGGGGTAGTTATTTACAATCCAAAAGGTGGGGGCCTATGGCTAATTAGGTTTCCTGAAGAAGAACTGACAGAAGGGGAGGGAAACTAACCCTTTCCCCAGGCATGAGTTATTCATGACAGTGTTCTTATAATCTCATTTTACAACCAGGGCTGGCTTTTTGCCATCCCTCATAGCTTTAACATCAAGGTACACTCTCAGGCTCAAAAATTCTAATTTCTGGCAATCCTATGGAAGAAAAAATTTCTAGAAGTTATAGATTTAGATATCGAAAGTACATACTAAAATTCATATTCTATCTGCTTATTCTTGGTTTTTTAGAGCACATGGAAAAAATAATCACTTCCTGGATGAAAGGTCTTTTGACATCCTAGCTCATTTGGGCAATGATGTGGTTCTCACCTGTGAATCCACTGCAGCAAATGCCACAGAGGTCTGAACAGCCCGAGAAATCCTGCAGTGGACCCAGTTCCAGTACAAAAGATGATGAATTTCTACACACACACACACACACACACACACACACTCACATTCTACTTCCTTTCCCATTGATGGTCCTGATATAAGATGTGTGGAGGTTTTCTTCCACATCAACTAAGTCTCCAACTCATTCTCTGAACAATAACTGGATGTTTTAATATTCAATTAAATTCTGCACTAATTACTCAGAAATAATACAGACCTCCCAGATAAAGCACTCAATCCTTTAACCTCCAAAACTCCTTCCAACTTCAGACGTTATTTCCAGGTGCCTGATTTCTACATGTAGTCTGACTAACTGACTATACTTGGGAGTTTTAGTGACCTTTGCTTCAGGTTTGATACTTGTGAGAAGGATGTCTCTGGAAAAAGCTTTACTTGTTAACATTGGTTTCTTATAAAGAGGAAAACTCAGCAAAAAATAAGTGGAAAAGATACACAAGGAAAGGGCATAGGAAGGGGTATGGAGATGCCACTTTTCTAACAGTTCCGTGTATTCACCTACCAGAAGCACCCGAGCACTGTATTTTAGGGAGATTGCATTGCTGTTGGTGGGATTATTAAATCATTGACCCTGGGCTGAATGATTGAAAGTTTCGGAAATATGATCATTTATTGATCTTTCTGGTGGCTAACCCCTGTCTGAAACTATTTAGAGCCTCACCAAGAGTCACTTCAATAGAACAAAATGTTCTTACCACCCACATAACTCAGAAAATAATAAGGAATTTAGGAGTTCTATGTCAGGAAATAAGTACAAAGATCCCAGAAATATTTTCCTTTGTATTACACCTTCTATGACCAAGAAAAAAAAAATTCTTTTTTTTTTTTATTTTTTGCGGTGCTGGGGATTGAACCAAGGGTCTTGTGCTTGTGAGGCAAGCACTCTTCCAACTGAGCTATATCCCCAGCCCCAAAAACTTCTTTTTAAAAGTACAGAAAAAGTTTACTACTTGTCTCACACATGCCAACACATCCGGAATGCACAGGACTCTCCTTTTTATTCATTCAGTCACAAAAATCACAACCAAATTCATCTAGTGTTAGTTATAGCTAAGTTTCCTTTTGTCCCTTTTCAATATCACATTTACAATAGATTGGAGACACAAGCCACCCTTTATCCTTTCCTTATATAGCATTTATTTAACACATTGCCTTGCATGGTGCACATTCCCAGAACCTTTTGAATGGATTCACTTTAAGAACCAGAGTGAAAACTTGAAAGGCGGCGGGTGGCCAAAGAAGTAAGCTCGCCAGGCGGCTTCACCAGAGTCAGACAAAAGTAGTGGATTGAGATTTATTAGAGTCTGTGCCCCGGGCGAAATCTCCAGCACCGCCCCCACGCCCCCCCACCTCACCCCCACCCCGCCAAGTCTGGGTGGGAGAGGCAGAAGAAATCGCAGGTGGCTTTGGCTGCTCAGGGTTTTTATACAGGGGAAGGGGCCAGGGGTCCTGCCCAGGAAAAGGTGGACCCAAGGTGGAGGTCAGGGTCAGCAGGTCTGCCTCATTGGTCACTTCTGGCACAGTGTGTTGCTAGGTTACCTTGCTCCCTCCCCCTGCAGCCGCCCAAATTCGACCTGACACAGAGTAGCTTACTGGTATCCTAGCATCTTTTCATATTAAGCATTAGACACAATTGTAATATAAAATTTAAGCTTTTAAAAATTGTATATCATGTACATGCCAACCACTATGCTAGTGCTTAGTATATGTGCACTCTCTCTAATTCTTACAATAGGCTGCTTTTTCAAAGATAATTGTTTTTTCAATCTGAATGGTAAATACTTTCAAGTCTATTTCTCCTTTAAGGACCTAGCTGGAAGCATATCCAGGTATTCTCTCAGTGATCATACAATTCATACACAATGGCTTCCCAGCATCATATTTATATTTTTTATGTTGCTGGCTCCAAGCTTGAAACTTTTGCTGGACATGGAGAGATGGAAAGGTCCAGCCCCTGAATCAGCCTTTACACGTAATTCTTTGAGTTGTGAATTTCTTCTGGTATAGTTTGTCTGCCATTACACTCTCATGTACATTCCTCCATCCCCTAAATTTTCCCTCATTATTGTCACATTTTCTATTTTCAAAGTTGCTGCATTTTATTATTTAGAGTATCTGTACTATCATTTCACTGTGATTTTTGAAGACTACATAGGAAAATTCATCATCTTCAACTGGAAATTTATTTGTGCATTCTTAGATAAAACAGAAATAATAATATTTTCAATGAGTGTAACTTAGTCCTGCTTAAATTACATACTAATGATTTAATTATAGTTATAAGAGGTTGTAAAAGGAGTGTATTTTTGGAGTAATGACAATGTTTAATAGGAAACCTAATATTATCTGGAAGTGATGGAGGATTTCTTAGAAAAGTAAAATTTAAGTTTTTTTTAAAGAAAAATGAGTAGAAATTTTGTGTGGTGGCACACACCCTTAATCCCAGGGGCTTGGGAGGCTGAGTCAGGAGAATTTTGAGTTCAAAACCAGCCTCAGCAACAATGAGATGCTAAGGCTTAGTGATTGAATGCCCCTGAATTCAATTTTGAGTATTCAAAAAAAAAAAAAATTCTAAGGAAAGAATTCAGAAAAAAATAATAATGCCCAGAAAACAGCATCAAATGAAGTTCCTATTGAAAGACCCTCAGTCCCCCTGTCCAAGGAAGATCATGCGAAGACACTGCTGGCTGCAAAAACACGAGGCTGTTTATTAGTACACAGGCGCCTGCGGGTGCACAGCAAAACCTCAGCCGGAGCTTCGGTGAACTGGCACACCGGGCTTTGGGGTACAGGGTTTTTATAGGGTAAAAGGGCAGGTTTCGCACGCGCGGTAAGCAACAGGTTTCTTATTGGATATTTTGAATACAGCACATAGGTTACATTTTAACTCCCGGAACAACCACGATTTTTGCTAGGACAAGGTGACTTATACTTTTTCAATTGCCCTGTGGTTTCTCAACCCGTTTATCAGTTTAAGTTTAACAACCTCCGGGCGGCTCCCGAAACCAGTTCCTGAAACCAGTTCCCGAGACCAGATCCCGAAACCTCCCTAAGGGGGGTTTGGGTAGAGTGACCTATGTCATGGTTTTAGTTCCCGGAATCTGTTCCTTTCCTGGGGGGGGGGTTCTGACCTATGTCATGGGTTTGAGACATGGGGCTGGGGTCTTTCACTATTATCCTTGGGATTCAGTGAAATCTATATCCATTTTGTTGGCAAACTAAACCCATGGTTTCTTTTTTTTATTGGATGCACAATTAAGTAATCAATAATCAGAAAGTCAAGAGACACCATTTTAATAACTATTACCAACACTAAGCTTTTGAAAAGTTATTTCATTTCTTAATGACATAATGATCTGCTAAAATGGCTTATTTTATAATTAATATAAATATTTGAGAGAGTACATATAAAAAGATAATAGGGCTGGGGATATAGTCAGTTGGTAGAGTGTTTGTCTTGCAAGCACAAGGCCCTGGGTTCAATCCCCAGCACCACAAAAAAAAAAAATAATAATAATAATTATAATCCATAAAGAAACATGTAATCATTTATTTGACTTAAATACCTACTTCTGATATTTAACTTTGCAGAAATGATTCAACAATAGTATAAAACTGACTCAATGCTCATTGCAGTGCTATAATGCAATACAAAAACATAACACATTGGAAAAGCCTTAACTGGATGGGGGATAAGAGAAGAATGGAGGGACTTTGGATTATGTAGAGGGAAATGAGAAGGGGGAGAGGGTGGGAGTATTGTAAGACTCATGAAAGGGTTGGCGTGGGGCCCGGTGGGTAAAGCTTCCAAAGGCGGCGGGTAGCGAAAGGAGTGCGCTCCCAAGAGTCAGACAATAGTGGTAGCTTGATTTTATTGGAATGTGTGTCCCGGGCAAAATCTCCACCCCCCCTGGGGTGAAAGTCAGGGTGGGAGAGCCAGGAGAAATCGTACGTGGCTTTGGCTGCTCAGGGTTTTTATACAGAGGAAGGGGGTCAAGGGGTTCTGCCCAGGAAAAGGTGGACCCAAGGTGGATGTCAGGGTCAGCAGGTCTGCCTCATTGGTCACTTCTGGCACAGTGTGTTGCTAGGTGACCGTGCTCCCTCCCCCTGCAGCCACCCAATTAGACCTAACAAGTATAAAAGATGGTGGAATGAGACAGACATTGAAGCCAGAATTGGGAACAGGCAGTTAGTGTAGAATAGAAAATCTGGCCAAATCCAGGAGAAAAGGAGGCCATCAGAGTCTGGGAAGCTGGAGACTGCCCCTTGGGAGATTGGAATGTCAGTGGCTCCAGAGCCCCTTTGATCACCAAGGTTACCTGTTTAACTGCCCTGCCCAAAGAGCTGCAGGCAGGAAGTTGCTAATTAATGCCCCCTGGGCCCTTACCTGCTATCAATTTGGCCCTCCCCCTGACCATCTAGCTGCTTTTGCATCTCACCTTTTTGCTGTGTCATGTAGGCTGGAAGGAAGGAAAGATAAGGGTCGGAGGAAAGAACAGAACAAAGAAGATCTTAACCTATAAAAGATTTGGGGTGTGCTCATTTCTTGGGATTCTAGAACATCAGCCATTGTCCCCTTCTTCCTCCCGGAAGAAGTCTGTGTTACTACTTTTAAATAAAACCTGCTTAGTATGCTTGCCTTGGTGCGCTTCTCTGATGTTATACTTCAACACCTGAGGAAGCAGAACCGGTAAATGGTGGTATCAACATCATTAATCTCTGTGCATATATGATTACACAAACAGTGTGAATCTACATTGGGTCCGGTACATCTATAGAAATGAAAAGTTGTACCTTGTTTGTGTACAATGAATCAGAATACAGTCTGTAAAAAAAAATAAATAAACATTAGAAGTACCCTCAAAAAAAAAGAATGGTGTTAACTTAATGAAAAGTTATTCAGTTATTAAGGATGAATAATTGTGAAAACCATATCAAAGCATGGGAAACTGTATTTTAAAAGTAGTATATAGCAACAGATTAAAAAAGTGTGTGCAACTGAGATTATAGCAACATATTTTGTATTATGCAAAGGCACAAGTAAAAATAGTTGTGTTCATGTAGTGACTTATACAGCCACTTTCTTTTACTCAAAATATTTGATGTCATTAAAAAACTTAAAGGAGAAAAACAAATAAAATAATTATTTTAATGGAGGAAAGAAATGATAATGTAATCACAAAATATTTGCCTCTTCTGCTGTGTCTTCTTAGGCTTAATAAAACAAAATTTGTCAAGATATTTGAGTTAGACAAAGCAATTTTGAGTCTTTCTTAGATAACGTAATATAGAGGATGATACAATTGAGATAAGCTGACTAAATATTCCTCTGTATATGTTAAATTCAATCATGTGAAAACATTCCTGGGGGCTTTAAGCCTGTTTTTCTTTAAAATTTTTTACTACAATACAATTGATCCAGGAAAGAGTAACTCCTTAGGCATTATTGACGAGCATCTTTGCTGAGCCGTTGGCTAAATCCATAATTCTGTGACAAAAAGAAAAAAAAAAAAAGACTCTTAGGTAGATGGAAAAGAAAAGCAGAGAAGAGACTGCTCTGAATCTAGGAGAATGCCCAGAGAGATGTTATCCCAATTTGCAGTTGTACCTTAGGGTTAGTGTCATTTTGTGTTAGGGGTATGGGGAAAGTGATGATAGTAGAGTGAAACAGCATTATTACCTCATGTACATGTATGACTGCATGATGGATGTGAACCTGCAATATGTATAATCAGAAAAATGAAAGATCACACTCTATTTATGTACGATCTATCCAAATGTATAAATGCATTCTACTGTCAGGTACAACTAATCAGAACAAATAAAAAATAAATTAAAAAACGTTAATACCTGTCTCTCAATTTATTGTAGATCAGTTATCTTGTTGCTTTTCAATAAAGCATACTGGAAAGGCAAAATAAAGCATTAAATTTTAAAAGAAATCTAAAGAGAGAATTAGAATCAGAGAAAAGCATCTATTTGTAGAAAATCAAAATCCTATTTAAAAAACACAATTATGCTAACCATCTGGGTCAGCAAAGATGTCACAATAGGTCTTTAAATTTAGCTGTTAATTCTTAGGGTCCCTCCTCCACAGATTGAAGGGTCCCTCCCCAGCAGATTGAAGACATGATTTATCATATATCTCTAATCATAAAAACAGAGGAAATACTCTAATTTGACTTAAAGCATGTGATTCAATGTTGCTTGGAGAGGGGGCCTTATTTAAATTTTCTGTCAGGCCACTTTTGTTTTCACACAAAGTGAATGACTGAGTGTAATGCAAAAGTTTGCACAATGGAAGATTTCCCTCCCCACTATCTTGCAAGACTCCCTGAGTGCAGATAGTAAAACTGCTGTCTACTTTTGACTTGCATCTGTATAACATACTAACCAGGCTCTGAACCTAGATTAGGCTTTTCTTCCTTGGTCAGCGAGTTAGACGATTCCCACATGGCCAGGTATTAGCTGAGGGAGAATTACTGGTGTAACAGCAATGACAATGACATGTGGACTACTTGTTTGGTGGCTTATGATCTCTAGTTCTGCTTGTTCTGCATCTCAGAGTTACCACTCCCATCTCAGGATAGATTTTTGTTAGACTATTTATTCAAATGATTTTATGGGTCTGAAAATATCCAACTTATGGTGGGTAGATACAGCCACATGATCACTTAGTGACCTACGGGCAGGCTCTCTTGGCACCATACCAGGTGTGTTTTTCAGAAGGTATATAATTTAAGCTACAAGTGACTCAGCATTGCTCCAGGCCTCTAGTAGTTTACACTGTGATTCTCCCATTATGGTTTTCCATAAATTCTACATAACATCTTTTCCACCACTAAAGCCTCTTCCAGCTTGTATCTGCCAGTTCATTTGCTTAAGAAACTAAGTTGCTTACCTTGCAGCTTCTGTTTTCAGTGAGGTCCTTCCTGCTCTGAGTTCATAAAGCTTTTTTATAGTCTCATTCTCTCATAAATATTTCTCCTATCTTAACCAAGTGGAACTGCCTTGGTTAAGGGTTTAACCATCTTTGGAGTTAGATACTCTAACTATTTAGTCTTGGGCCTGATGTTTATCTTTCTTTTCCTATGAAAGAATTAGTAACTCTTTGTGAGCTACCAGACAGGCCTCAGGCTTTCAGGTATAACTATCATTGGGTGACTAATGGCTCTGAGATTTGCTTTGTATTGTCTTAGAACATCACTTGATCTTAGTAATTGCATGATCCTTACAGTTACTATTTGTCTCTTATTTTAAAGATGCTTGTCACAGTGCATCAACTAAAGTGCTTCCTTTCACTTGCATAACCTTCCAGTTTAGTGCTGGTAAAATTTTTAACAGTTGGATTGTTTCTTGTGCCAGAGGCTGTAGTGCTCATCTTTTAGAAGTGGAGGTCCTCATTGCCAGTGGGTAGCGAGGGGCTCAGTTGTAAACATGAATTTTAGTGCTCTTTTTCTTGAACCAGCCCTCTACTAATTGTCCCAGGTATGTTCCCTGAGAAGCACCCTCTAAGTGCGAGTTTTAACAAACCCTCTCATCTTCTGGCAAAGGTTGGTGTATCCTGCCTCTCTCATTTATGAATTTCTGTCCTTCAAATTGCAACTTCACAAGTTTTGCTGTGAATATAGAATCTATAGAGAAGTCCCAAATTACTCCCTGAATTCCCAGGAAAATCTTTAAAGCATTATAATAAAAACTAATTAGTAGTTAATTAAAAGAACAAATTGTGTTAGTGCAAATTAACATTTCACATAAATAGAATGCCAGAAGTATTTGCCTGAATATGACTGCCAAATGTATGGTAATTAGAAGCACAAATTCAGGCTTCCATCATAAAGATTTCTGTAAATGGTTCAAATTTATAGAAATTCTCCTGTCATTACACTCATTGGACCTTTTGTAGCCTGTACAGAGACAGGGAATGTGGTCGTGTTCGACTGATAGTTTAGAAAGTTGTGTTTCCTAAGAAAACAACTGAATATTTGGGTGTCTTGAGTAGTTCATTGCATAGAAGAGAATTAACCTATATGCTTACTCATTTCTTAAGAGCAATTTAAGTATTAATTGCAATAATATCAATAAACTCTGCAGCTTTTCATGATGAACAGAATTTATTCTAAGAATTTGATTTTTATTAACTTTTCTACAAGTTTAAACAGTGATTAAAACTGTTTAAATAACAATAATATTAAATTATGTTCTTCTCAGGTCATATTAGTTCTTTTGCTAACTAAACCCATTTCTTTATTTAACAATTCACCTCTGAAGTTAGTTTAAGGTTAAAAAACACCAGTTTTCAGTTAGAAACTGAAACCCTGAAACTGCAAAAAGATTTTGGTAATAAATCCACAATTCAAAAGAGGTTATTTAATCAAAAATTGATAAATGTGTTTTATAGATACTTTCTGCAAGGCTGAGGCTTGTGAATTAGAGATGATCCAGAATGAATGCTGAAAATATCTTCAAAAGGTTGACCAGAATAGAACATAACACAAATATTGATGTCAAAATAGTCATTTGGTGGAGGCACAGTTTGCCTTGGGTGATTCCCAGCCCTTTTTATGTAGTCATTTCTTCCATTAGTGACTTCTACAAAAAGGTACTATACCCCTTCAGTAAGCATGCTATTTTACAGAAACAACCTTGAGGGCAAAAATAATAATGGTAACCATCCTAAATCAACTTCATTTTTTCCTTTTCTTCTCTAGAGATCATTCAGTCTATTACACAAAACTGAAATGTAATAGCAAAAAAAAAAAAAAAATCATAACTCTGCTGTCAATGGTTTTAGAGTTCCCTATTCAATTCCCTACTGTCTGTATTCTAATTTTCTTGTGCCACAAAATCCACACCCTTGTTTTTTTTTTTTCTTTCTCAATCAGAAACCTTTGAAATTAATTATACTGTTCTCTCTCCTGCATAAATCTCACCTCCTAGATATTTTCTGGAATTCATACTCAATTCATACATCAGTTGTCATGGCCTTGGAAGATTCTTTCTCTTACTTATATAAACTAGTCACAGAAATTCCAAAATGAAAATGATAAAGGAATATAACTGTTAGAACCTAGAGAGAGAAGATATCATTGAAGGAGAAAAAGGGAATCAGCTTTGGGCAAAAACAGAAACAGAGGAGGTGGGATCTAGTGGTGTTGTGAGGCCCTGTATCCGAGTCTCAAAAGGACTATTCAGGTACATTTTCAGTAGCATCAAAAAACAGTGATTCACTGCAAACTGGTAGGGAGGTAAATATAAAGATGATATCACACTCTCACGGAAAATCAGGATATTATGTTGGAGTGTGATAATTAAAGGTAATTTCTACTTCTTACTGTTAACTTTTCAGTGGATAAAGGCAGAACACTTCAAGAAGATAGAAATGGAATAGGATAAAAAGCAGCAGCAAGGGATATTTTCTGTAGCTATGCAAGGACAAGGGATATATTATGTCACATGAAAGACAAGGATATTGAGGGACATAGATGTGAGTCAAGGTTGCAGTCATGGCTGCAATTGCAAGAATAAACAAATCCTTAATGTATAATAGATTAGTTGATTTATTTAATGAATATTATTCTCGCTGTGTGACAATCACTCATATGAACAGCGGAAACAGCTTTGAACCAGATGAAACCACAATGTTTATGAAGTTTACCTTGTGATGGTGAAGGCTGATGCCTTGCCTCAGATTTAATTTCAGGTAGTGGTTAAGTGCTATGAAGAAAAAAAAAAAAAGTGGGTAGACAGTGATGGAGGGAATGGCTATTATGTATTGGGCAGTGAATGAAGGACTCATTGGTAAGGTGAATTTAAGGAGAGGCTTGCATGAAGTGAGGAGTCAACCTGTGCACCAATCCTGGGGAAGTAGCCTTTTAATGGAATGAGTAGGAAATTCAAAGAATAATCTAAACCTGCTTCTATTGTCAACTTCTATTGCCAACTGAGTGGAAAAGATTAGAAGTCTAAAGACATCCAAAATTTCCCTGCTTTTCTGAGAAAAAAAAATAATGCAGAAGATAAATGCAATGCACTAACTCTTGTTACTGTACTTCATTACTATTTCAGGTTTCATTACATTCTCATGTTACTGTTTATATGACATGCCCAAAACACACATAGCTTAAGAGACATCTCTGAAAGTCTCACCAAGGCCTTCCACTTTGCTCAGCACTCAGTGAATGTTCCTTGTCAACAAATGCCTTCCCACCACAGTGTAATAGTCTAATGGTTTAGAGGCTTCTCTACACACTTGCTCTACCAATACTACAGAGTCTATCAAAATTGTAGTGCGCTCTCTTTCTTGTTTTTGTAGTAAGAATTGAAACCAGGGGTACTTACATCTGCAATCCTTTTATTTTTTCATTCTGAGACAGGGTCTTGCCAATTTGCTGAGGGTCTTGCTAAGTTTCCCAGACTGGCCTTGAACTTGCGATCCTCTCACTTCAGCCTCCCAAGCCCTTGAGATCTCAGGTGTGTGCCACTGTGCCAAGCTAAGACTCTGGTCTCCTGGAGGGTAAAACATCTTCATTACTTATGTGTAGTATTTCCTTCAATTATAGTATAGAAACACACTCAATATACTCAGAATCTATTTGACAAAAAAGTCAGTTTTCAGAGGTACCACAAAACATCTTTTGAGCTCAATACTACTTTGAAATTATGGTAGTTACTACACTTACTTATTGTTATTCAATGCATTAAACATCAATAAGCTTCTGACTCTCAGATATACAATTTTTATATTTTCATATGTGCATTTAGAAATAACTTATTTGTTATCCTATGTATTTTGCATTATGTGTTAAGAAATATTATTATGAGATGGGGTCCATGTTGCACCAGACCATGAAAGGGGTCTATGGCAAAAAAATAAGTATTTGTGTTTTAAATCCAATTGATTTATTTGAAAATTGGTCTGGATAAATCAGAGATAATCCCCCACCACCACCACCATGGTACTCTGAGTGATCCCATCAATTTTCTTGCTATGGTATTAATTGTCACCACATTCTGAGGACTCTGCTTCCAGTCATTTTCTTTCATTGGGGGTTTAGGTATTCCATTGTTTCCTTCACATCTTCACCTGATGTCATAGAGTCCTATCTAAGACCGAATTCCTTATCTTTCCAATCTTACCCACAGAACAATATTCAGCACATCCTTCAAACTGGAGATCTATCTCTCCCTTTCTGTTACCCTAACATCAAAACCATGAGAGGGACCTGTCAGTTTTACCCTGAACTTGAACATGACTGCTTTTCTCCATCTCCATTGTTCTCATCCCAATTCAGGATGCCATCAAACTTTTTGTCCAGAATTTTCCCCACAGCTTCCATCTGGATGTCTCTGATTCCACTCAAGTCCTTCCAATCTGTTCTTCACTTACTAGGCAGAGCAATCTGTTAAAACACAAAGTATTTCACATCATTCTTTTCTCAAAAGCCTATCCATGACTTTCAGTGCTTTTAGAATAAGATTTAAATCCCTTTTGTGCTTCTGGGCCTAACCACCCTCATTTGTAGCACTGCTTCCTTCAATTGTTGTATTTTATTCACACTGAATTTCTTTCAATTATTTTCGCTCACAGTACTAGATATGTTCTGTTTGCCCCAGTTTTCCTCTCCTTTTTCTCCAACATGCTCTCTGCTCTCAGAAGCTTTTATGGACAACGTAACAGTGTTAATTTTCTTTGTCCTCTGTGTCCTTGGGTTGACTGACAGGGTGCCTTAGGAGACCTGAAAGAGAACAATTCCCCTTTGCCCCCCACACACCCGACTTCCTCTGGCTGATTCTACCCATTGGCTGCTCAAAGTGGTCTAATCCACATGCCTCTTTTCTTCTGGGTTCTGGCAGCCACTGCCCAATCTCATCCTCTTGGTTACTATATAAAATGTGCTTTCCCACATTCTTCTCATGGTTAATACCTATTTTTTTTTTCAAACATTAGTTGAAATATTTTCTCCTGAGATGTTTTTAACCAACCCAGGTGCAGTGGGATTTCTTTTATAGTCTGGATGGGAGTATGATTTTCACATTGCAGCATTTATACTTGCATTTGTTTTTGGGGGTTGTTTATATTTCTCTCCCAGTGGACTGCTAGTTTCCTGTGGTCAGGGAGTTTGCCTGTCTTGATCACTGCTGTGTGCATTCCAGTAGCTAGCATAGTGCTTCAGATAGCATGACAATTCTATCTAAAGCACAGGGAATGCTTGCTCTACCTCCAAGAATTGTATTAAATGCTTTATGATGTTAATTTGTTTGCATTCTACTTGAGAGAAACTTAAGTGGAAGTCTAATGCACAAAGAGAGGCTGTATTTATCTGAATAACATACTTCAGCCTTTTTTTTTTTTTAGGATTGTCTAAAAGAATGCCTACTTGAACACTAAATAAATAGCTTAGAGGAATCTTTGAATGTTAAAGAAAATTTATCAAAGGTCATTACTGGCTTAATGTCTGAGTCTCATTTTATGACATTAAGTTATTTTACAATAATCATTAAACTATATTGGACTGCACTTTCCCAAATAAGCCTTCACTTTAAATAACACCATGATCAAAAACACATCATAATCCCAAATTCTTCTTCATTCTTCCTAGCTTTATGTTTTTACAGAGATAAGGGTTAAAGTGTACAAGACCACTTCCATATTTGTACATAGAAACTGTTGGGAGAAATGAAAGAATCTGCATCAAGTAGTTTTTTTTTTTTTTAAATAAGTTTTCCAAGCATAATTCCACTTCTATACATGTGGAGGAAATACCTCTCATTTTATTTGATGCTTTAAAGATCAGAGCTGATATATTTCATGAAGTCTGACACACAGCATTTTAAGAATGAATAGTATGTAGGTTACCATAGTACATTTGCCTCTTCTATATTTATTGATTTCATGAATAAATAAAATAACATTTACTAAAGTATGTTTTATACATTTTAATTTCACAAGATTGATGATCAGGACATTGGTGTCCAGATCAAAGAAAATGTGACACTCTGCATAGTCTATTGCCTTTTAAATTCACTAAAAGCTTAAGCACATCAAATGTTATCAGAAGTCTTGAAGTTAAAAAAAAAAATCTGTTATCTGTTTCTTTCACAAAGATTCATTTTTGGGGGGTGGGGTGGGGGAATGCCTACTAACATATCACAGAACAATTTTGTGGAACATGCCTGGGGACAAGCTGCTATAGGTTTTTAAAGTCTGTATTTATTTACTGGCATGAGTAAAATATAATCTTATAAATGTAATATCAGAAGTTGACTATCAAATAATCTATGAAAAGTTCTGAGCAATTTTCCTTAACATTGTAGAAAGAGAAATAATTTACCTATAACTTTATTATTATTCTTCACATCTTTCCTGTAGCAGCTATGAACTCTGGTTCTTATAAAACATAACAGTTGTCCTTAATAAATTTTGTGTAGGTAATAGAAATATTCTCCTATGTCAAAATGTGAAAATAGATTGATTATTAGTGGTAAGGATTACAGCCACATTGATATGTATATGCTAAGAAATTTTGTTTTACATTGCTAACAAAAGTAATCTCAAATGACAAGTACTTTGGTTTTCTTCATTTATTCATTGATTCATTTTCTTCATTTCCTTCATTGATTTGGAATTGTCTGGGGAAAAATGAAAGCAAAAAAGGGAGAGCTATCACCTCATGGTGATAACCATGGAATATTTCAATACCAATGCTGATTTAAGAAGTGAAACAATTTTTAAAATGCGAGACTTAAATACAGCTTCAGAAGGATGATTTCCTTCCACATAACAATGCTGATGACTATAAAATTCCCTTTTCTCATTAGTCAGTTACTTTTCCTTACACTTGGCTTCTATACTTACTTGTATTTCATTCTCTCATTTTCTGTTGCATAGATTATTTAAATAACTATTATAGTTTTTTCACATTGTTTTTCCTCCCCACCCTCCTCAAATAAATACCTCTGGAAACTATTTTAAGTGGTATGGCTGAAGGACAGTCTCCCTTATTGTAGATGGGAAGACAAAGGTTTAACGTTGAGCTCCTCCTATTTCCATCTGCCCTGTTAGTTTTCAGTAGCTGCACTTGTGCCTGATGAATCTCACTTTCACAAAGCATAAACCAAGAGATGATTATGCTTCTGCATGTGTTTTCTATTCATAACACTGCAGTCTCTGTGATTTTTTCCACATATGAAAAGCCTGCTTATATTAAGTTAGGTGGTTTGCTGAATAGTATGCCTTTTTCATTTGAATAAAGGTAGATTTGGGACATTCTGTTATTGGAAGAACAGAAGAAACCTAAGGTCAGGCAAATGACTTGTCCATTTAATTTTAAGTTATTTTTCCTGAAATGAAGCATCTTCAATTGTTGGGCAGGAGAGTATATTTCCTTCTGAGTCACAAAATTCTCCCTGGGGATGCAGCTTTGACATGGTTTTATTAGAGGGGCAGTGTCTTGATAAAAGTGAGTAATAGGGAAGAGAAGTGCACATTATCTTTTCATATTTCTAGGACTTTCTGGCATGAAATTAATTTATTATCCTAACAGAGTGGAAAGTTGCTGAGAATTCACCCCATATGGATGTAATTGTTGTCTTTTTACTAAAAAGTATTTTAAGATAAAGCTGTTTCAATTCAGTAGATTACAAAATTGCCATGTGGGCATGATTCCCCAAGAGAAAGGTCGTTGTTAATGTTTAATTCCATAAGTAAGTTTTCTAAACATGTTATTATAACTGTTTCAAAATTATGTTGCTGTGGAACAATAGCCTTTTGTGGGAAGCAGAGATTGCTGGTCTGAAATCTGAAGGTAGAGTGAATCACAAAGTGTGCCGAATCCAGATATCAGCAATTTCTCATCTCAAACTCTATGTTCATGAATTATTTGTTAACCCCATATCCATATGGATGCTGGCTAGTCCTTTCATTTTTCCTAAGGAATCAGCACATGCAGGTGTCCTTGTTAGTGATAGTGGATCTTTTTGTAAGAATTATGCAGGGGAGAGGGTGGATAAGGAATTATTTATCACATAGTCCATAGTAAACTACTGAGAAGAATACTCTTCTCTTTTCCACCATGTCATCTTTGATAGTTTTTACTTTTCATTTTCCATGCAAGGCCAATTTTGTCTGGCTCCTATCCTTTTTCTTTTTCTTTCTTTCTTTGTTTCTTTTTTTTTTTTTTTTTAAGATTTGCCTCCAGCATCTTCAATTCTTTTTCATTCTTAAATATCTGTACCATCTCAGAGATCCACTTTTGTTTTCCCAATTTTCTCCACAGCACTCAGCAAAACTGGGGGTTTTACCATCTACAATTGTCCCACTCCTTAAAAAAAAGTCCTAAAATTTAAGTGGAAAAATAAAAGTCCAAGAGCAACCAAAGCAATCCTGAGCAAAGAGAATGAGGCTGGAGGCATCAAAACACCAGACCTCAAATTATACTGCAGAGCTGTAAGTCACAAAAACAAGATGGTATTGGCATCAAAACAGACATGAAGAACAATGGAATAGAATAGAAGAAACAGAGAGAAAACCACATAAAATATTGTCATTTTGTCCCTGACAATATAAAACAAAAAGCATAAGCATTGAAGAAAACATAGTGTCTTTAACAAATGGTGCTGGAAAAACTGGATATCATATGTACAATAATGAAATTAGATCCTTACTTCTCACCCTATACAAATATCAACTCAAAGTGGATCAAAGATTGAGAAACCATACCAGAAACAGTGAGACTGAGAAAACAGGGGCAACACTCCAATGTATTGGTGCAGGCACTAACTTCCTTAACAAGACCCTCAAAGCTCAAGAAATAAAACCAAGAATCAATAAGTAGAATGCAATCAAACCGTAAAGCTAAAAATGGATAATCAAAAGTTGTTTTCAAGTAAAGTTATTATTAAAGTAATAATACTCTGGTCCTCAGAAATTAGTGTCTTAGGATATCATTAACTAACCCTAAATATAATTTCGTTGCTTTTCATGCCTGGCAATATTAATGGTTAAAAATGCCTATGATCATAGATAGCAATGATTTACAAAGGATAACAACAAGTATTGTAAAATCAATTAATACTTGACACCATCTTATTCTAATCTTGATTTTAATACTTGAGATTCTAGTGTGGGGGGAAAAATGCCAACCTACATTTAAAGTGCATGTTGCTATTATGTTAATGAATTGAAATGGCTAAAAATAATCATAGGACACTATTAGCTTATTGTTATAAGGCAATAAATGAGAACATTATGAAAATCATCAGGATAAGTTAGACTCAAACTGTGGAAATGTTATCCAATTTCCACATTCAATACACTGGGTGGATGCATATGCCATGGCATAGTGCTGACTGTGTAACCCAAGATCTGCACAGTTTAGCTGGAAAATGATGAAAAGCCACTCTATTTAAGTAATGAGCTCTCAGTACAGATAAATTTAATTTTAAATAAAATTATTACTATATACATTTTTATAATTTTATTCAATTTTAGAAATAGGTTGCAATTATGTGCTTTGATTCAGAGGAAGGAATTATTTGAGGAACATGACTGCAGACCAACAATACTTGCTTTTAAAGGCACTTGCTATTCCACTATGTCTTTTCTGTATTTAAAATGAATTAATTGTCATGAATGCAGTGTACTCCCTTACTTTTTAATAATACTTTTTTTCCCACTTTTATTTTATATGTTTCATTTACCAAAAAATCTGTTAAATTATTGAGCTACTAGACTGTTTATGATGGTACTTATAAAGTCCTGGTTCTGAATAAAAATTAGCAAATTTGCCATGTGGTAGGATTCATAAAGTATTTACGCCTTTAAAAATGCTTCCTGAGTGTCTCCTACGTACCAAGCACTGTTATAGACTCTGAAAGCATAAAAATAAACAGCACCAACACAGTGCTTATCCTTTTGAAGTTTACATTGTAAACATAGATTGAAAAAAATCCTGTGAAATAATATTGCATAATAAATTATATGAAGAAAAAGCCTGAAAATGATAAAAGGTGACAGATTTATGACTTTAGGTAGGGTGGGAAGTAATTGTTTTAGTCGAGAGAGGCAATATGAACCTGAGAGAATTGGAAAAGTGATCTATGTAGGTATTTAGGAGAAGAACATTCCAGGCAGAAAGAAAAGCCAGGACAAAGGCCCTGAGGAAATATTCTTGTTGTGTTCTTGGACTAAATGCTGATTAGAAGAGCAAGAGAGTAAGAACATAGGTTAAAAGGATATCAACCGAATATAAGTTTAAGAGTTTGAATTTTAAGTGTGGGGAAGCTGTTGGAAAGTTTTGTACATCAAAATGATATGATCTTACTTAATTTTAAAATAATCATTCTGCATTCTGTATAATTATGAGTTAAAAGAGTAAAAGACTATTTAATTAGACCATGTGAAAACTAATAGGGATGTGGAGTGAGGTAATGTTTAGTAAAGAAGATGAGACTTGATTAAATTTTGGATACTTCTGGACTTGCTATTGGATTGTTTGAAAGAAAGGGAGAAGTCAAGGATGGAATTGGAATATGTGACCTGGATACCTGAGTGAATACTGGTGCCATTTTCCAAAATAGAGAAAATTTGGAAAACAGATGATTTGAGAGGAAATCAAGAACTATATTTTGTTTGTCAGATTGGAATGACTATTAGACATCAAAGAGGAGATACCAAATTAGCATTGGTGATATACAAGAACAAAACTCAGGGGAGAGATTGGGGCCAGAGATAAAAATAAATAGGTTACCAGTGTATAAATTGTATTTAACAAATACAGGAATGAATGAGATCACAAAGAAACTAAATGTAAGTAAGAGAAGAGATGAATGATGAGGGTGGGAGGTAATTCCTGGCCGTGTCAAGGAGACCACAAAGAAATAGCTACTAAGGAAGGCAGGGAATCAGGAAACTGTGATGTCACAGTTGTTTGAAGAAATTATTTCAAGGAAGAGAGATGATTAACTTTGCCAAAAGCACTGAAAGGCGAAGAAAAATGATGAGCAAAGATAAATAATCATTGATTTTGCAAGATGGATATCAGTGGTTAATTTTATACATGCCTTTAGGGAGGTGGAGATGATGAAGACCTACTTTGGATATTGAGAGAAAAGGAAATGTAAAAAGCAGTTGTTAAACCTTTGAAGAGTTTTGCTATACAGAAAGAAGGAGAAAAGAAGAAGGAGCTGGTAGAAGGTGATAAAGGATTAAGAATATACTTATTTTTTTAAGTGAAAAAATTGTATTCGAATGGTGGTGGAAATAATACTGTGAAGAGGAAAAGACAATTTACAGGGGAAAGTGATCATATACAAAAGTGAAATCCTTGAAAAAACAAAGGTTGGATCCATTACTAACTCTGGAGAGGTTGTCTTTCAACAATTGGAAGTCTTAGAGTTAGAAGGATATAAAAGTTTTTTTCCGTTTATATTTTTCACTGAAAAATCAATTAATCAGTTAATCAATGTCATCTGCTAAGAGGGAGGAAGATTTGGAAGATAAAAAATGGTAGGAGAAGGTAGGAAATGACCCATTCGGAGAGGACTGTAAGGTTGGCTGGGGAAATCCTTAGGGTGGCAGGGCAGTGTTAAGAGCACAGGAGGTTAGCAGTCATCAAAGCCAGCATGGTGAGGTAGTTCTGTGCTAGGGACAGCCTGCTTTTCAGGAACAGGTTCAAGTTAATTAGGCAACTGAATTTAATCTTAAACGGGCTGTATCTAGGTGAGTTTGAAACATGAAAGAGGGTTAGGGAAGTTGAAGGTGAATGAGAAAGGGAATAGAATGATGGGCAATGGAAACCTACTTGGGTAAAGTGAGATCCACGGTGAGAATGAAATTAAAATGTGATGAGATCCCTGGGCCCGGTGGCGCACGCCTGTAATCCCAGCACTTGGGAGGCTGAGGCAGGAGGATAGCAAGTTCAAAGCCAGACTCAGCAACTTAGCAAGGCCCTAAGCAACTCAGTGAGACCCTGTCTCTAAATAAAATACAAAATAGGGCTGGGGATATGGCACAGTGGTTGAGTGCCCCTGGGTTCAATCCCCAGTAACCTCCCGCAAATGTGATGAGATCAATGGAAACTTTACACTTTGCAGAAATGCATACTCTGTTTTAGCCTAAATATTTTCTGAATTCCCTTTTCCTATTGTTTCATCTGTTGGTTTATAAGGAATATGTGCTTCCTGCTAGTTATATTGTTTCCTCTAGTTATTTTGTTATTTTAAGGTGTAAAGTTGTAAATTAAATCTCAATGAACTCTAAGTTTCTTTCACTCCTTTTTCTATTTCCTTGATTTTTCTCTTCTCTGTTCTTTTTCTCTCTTTTTTTCATCATGAATGTGTATTTGTGATGAACTAGGCCAAGCTGAACTGCTGTAACAAAGACACCACAAAATATGATGAATTTCCACAAGACAGAAGTTTGTTTCCTCACAAAAAATAATCCCAGATTAAATAGTTCAGGGTTTTGAGAGAAGCTTGCTTATTGGTATACTTAAAATTCCTTTCATTTGCAGAAAAAGGAAAGAAAGTATAGTCATTTATGTAGATACCTGCCCATTTAAGCTTTAAAAAAAACAGGCAGAGGTTAAAGGGAGGATGGAAAATTTGATATTTTCTGAGATGATTTAAAAGTTCATTTTAATATTACTTTACGTCCTACTTTTTAATATATGGAATATGTCACACTTATGGGTTTTGAGCTCAATTTAGTACATTATTATATTTTATATTTTTAATTTTTAGATTTGTGTAAAAATTGTGGAAGTTTCTTCTGTTGGACATGATTTTGACAAATGTTTTAAAATCATACACCAAGATTTTCTGGTATCATACAAACAATCGTTGTTTAACAATAATGAATCAGATACCTAAGGCAGACATTCAAAGTCATGGGTGGTTTAAGAAGACACGGAATAAAATGATGGCAAGTAAGGTCAGAGAGTAATGAGATGATGGTGAATTATCATTTAGTGTTGGAAATTACTTTTTCTTGAATATGTCTTCTGTTAATTATCTATTTAAGTCTTGACTCTGTGTAACTTTTATTTTCCCAGAAGATTACAAATTATGACATCTACTGTCTTTCCTTCCACTGTGTCTTCAGGAAACAAAAGTGATTACTAGTCTTATTAACAAATATTTAGTTAAAAAGTTAAAAAGTCAACAGCCTGTTGTCCAGTAGACTGAGTTTCTGATAAGGTCATTCAGGTAATAAAGATTACCTTATTTAATAGAGATAAAAATTGTGGAGATGTTTCATGAGACTAATTTTAGAAACTACCAAGTGTAAACTTTTCAGAGTGAGTGAATAATTTATTCAAATTATTTATATTGATTCACAAAGGTGACTCAAGCAGGTGGAAGAAATAATCAGCTCCAGGTTCTGTGGTATCACATCTGAGCTGGGTGTTGTTTCCTGCAGTTTAATTTTCTTTTGGTGAAGCAAAGAATTCTCCTACTAGATGAAGCTTAGGCCTGAAAGCCTTAACATCTGTAAACAGTCAGAAAAAATAAAAACAGTGGAATTTTGGATTAGAGGATGTTTGAGGATTAGGGTCTGAAGTTGTAACACAGCTGGATCTGTGACCCCACATGTGAGCTTTGTGTTTTAGTCTAGTGTTCAGATGGGGGGACTGTGTGTGTGTCTGCTCAGTATGGCTTTGCAGAGCTCTCCATATGGAATTTCTGAATGTCATCACATATTGGTATATTTCTAACACAGTTGATTAAATTTTTGATTCTTTAAAAAAATGATCAACAGCTGCTTCTGTGCTCTTAGAACTATGCAAACAATTGTTTTGTTTTTTTATTTATATGAAAAATGCTGGTAATATGTCTTAGAAGTGAGACACAGGGGCAACTACTAAGTGTTTCATTACATAGTTGGAAGAAATGTCTATTCCTGATTTTCTGCCTTTTTAAAGGGGGATTTTTATATATTTCATATTAAAAAAATGTAATATCCTAAATTCATCTAGAATTAAGAAGTAAATAGCTTATATATCCAATTTACTATGTTGTTATATTAGAATCATTTCTTGAGTCTGAAAAGCAACCATAAAATTATCCTCAATTAAATAGTTGGTTGTACCTGCTGTGATATCTAATCATCAAAGATACTGAAGGAGAATCATCCTCAGAACATAGAATAATAATTAGCATATGAATATTTCTATTGGAATAGTTCTCAACAGATGGTGTCTAGTAGCTTGAAAACTTCTATACTTGTATATAATTATATATGCATAATTGTATGTCTATTATATAATTGTATATATGCATAATTATATATGTACAATTATTTAATTACATAATATTATTTATATGAATATTTTCAGGAGAGAAAAGCTAAAAATTTCATCAGATTTTGAGAGAAGTCCTTGACTTCATTAACATACTAATAATTATTAAATTTGTAAAATTGAGATATTATTTCCTTTTTGAAATGTTTGGATTTAAGTACCTGAATACAATTTTGAGAGACAATTTCCACACTCCCTGGCACATAATAAATATTCAGTAAATTTTATCTAAATTCTGACTCGGTGGGCTAAGAGAAAGCTTGCTTAAGTTCATGCAAAAAAAAAATATTCATACATTTGAAATAAGTGAAAACTTGAATAAATGAGGTGAGAGAAAAGAAGCAAGAAACTTTTACTGTTAAAGTGACAAGGTCCTCATGCATTCCTTGGTGGTACCTATGCAAATGCCTGGTTTTGTGACAATCTCTGCATAGACTAGAACTCATTTTAAGTGGGAAAATATTATTAGCATTGATTTTTTAAAATCAATGTTATATTATAAATAACAAAACATGAAATAGAAAGAAAACAATTATTTCTCCACAGTCATTTTAAAATTCTGTTTCCAATCCTGAAATTTGATACTTCACATGCATCATTTGTGTGTCGATTTACATTTTTGCAAATTAGGACTTTTTTAGTTGTGAATATAGATAATTTAAAAAATATCCTAGATGAACATATGGTTCATTTTTATGAAAGGATGTCTTGGAAAAAGGATGTATTTCCAACAAATAGCTCTTGATGAACTGCATATCCATATGGGAAAAGAGTATCATTATTCACATCTTATAACTACATGCAAAAATCAGATGGATTTTCATCTAAATGCAAAAAGTAAGCCACTAGAGATTGAAAACACACATAGGAGAGGATCCTCATTATCCTTTATAGCCAGGTACACAAAGACATGTCCACCATAGAAGTGAATTTTTATAAATTGACCTATAGAAAAATCAAATAACTATATTATTTTTCTATTTATAAATATACAGCATTAAGGGAGTGAAGGAGCTTGGGAAATACTACCCAAAAATATGGCATATGTTATATTAATTACCTCCAAATGAGACCACTTGGGACAACAGATGCCAGGAGAAGTATTTTGTTTTTGTTTTTGTTTTTGTTTTTTTTTGGTGGGTTTCCTTTATCCTCTTAGTGACATATTCTCTGAAAGGAACACAACTGTCATCACAATCACCTATCACCTCCCCAGGAGTTCATCAACCAGGGAAGAGTAATTCATATACAGGAGAGGAAATGGAGGTCGATGCTATACTCTGACAAGCTTGATACAGATTGTCACCTAATCTAAGGCCCATGTCATTTTCTCCCTAAATCATACACTTTCCCTTTAGTCACCTACATCTGCCATCCTTTCTCTCCAACGAAGAGAGTATATGAGCTTCTGGAACTCACTGTGGTTTTTTTTAAAAATTTGTTTATTATAGTTATATATAATATTGGGGTTAATTTTGGCATATTATACAAGCATGGAACATAACTTGCTCCAAATCAGTCCTCAGTACTTTCCCTTTTCTTCCCTTTTTACTTCCACCTGTTCTCTTTCCTTTACTGGTCTTTCTTCTACTTATTTATAGTTTTTTAATTAGTGCCTTATGGATATGCATAATTCTGATTTCACTGACATATGTTCATATATGTGCATAGGAAGGTTTGGTCAGATTTATCTCACCATTTCTTGCTTTTCCCATTCTGCTTCCTTCCTTCTCAATCCCCTACCACTTCTCCACTGATCTCTTGTCTATTTTCTTAGGATTTCCTCCACTTTTTTTTTTTTAATTTCTCCTTTATTCTGGTCTTGTTTCCTCGTATGAGAGAAAAATATTCAACTCTTGATTTTTTTCAGTCTGACTTATTTCCCTTAATGTGATGATCTCCAGTTCCATCCATTTACCAGCAATGCCATAATTTTATCCTTCTCAATTATTAATAATGAAACCAACCAGCTATCCCACTCCTCAGTATATATCCAAAAGTGCTATAATCAGTATCCTATGTGATACAGATATATGAATGTTTACAGCAGCACAATTCTCAACAGCCAAGCCAGCAACCTGCTTAGGTGTCTTTCAACAGATGAATGGGTAAAGCAAATAGGGTATATATGCAAAATGGAGGTTTTCTTTGCTGGATTTTGATGCAGTCACTTTTATTTCCTGTGAAACCCTAGTAACACCATAAGTCATATGCATACCTTTTTTCCTGCTGATCTGCCTGCTATCAGTTTATTTTATAGACTTAGTAATTGAACTCTCTGAGTGTAGAACAGAACTCTTCATTCCTATGTAGGAGTAAAGGGGAAACCCCCATAGCAGGAAAAGACCTTTACAATACATTTCTTATAGAACCCCTTGGAGGGGTGAGGAAAGGATGTCACCAGCACACAGACACCGGGGACTCACTCAGGATGGTTTTAAAGCAAAATCCGCTTTTTGTGTACAAAGCTTTTGGCTATAAGGGTCATGAGCTGTTTACACAAAGGGGGCTCCTTCTGCTCCAATCAGTGAAAGGTCATTAACTCCACTTACCTTGGACCAGGAATGTTCCCAGGGCAACAGGAAAGTATCACTCATCCACTTGATGGCCTTCCAGTCCAGCCTGAGTGGTGGGCCGTTGCTCACACCATTGGCTCAGTGACAGCTGCTACCTATGCCTGTGGGATATTATCTACATTTCCCCCTTCCTTTTTGATTGATGCTAGACAGGACTTTATTTTTATTTTATTATTTTTTTTAGGCCTCATTATTTTGGGAACTTTTTACTTTTTATATCCATTATTTTAGACTCTGAAAGGAAAGGGGAAATTGGGTGATGACTCTCTGGCTTCTTAGAGCTGGAAGGGGGCAAAGCAGGGGAAAGGGCTTCCTTTCAGAGCTCGGGGAGTGAACATGGGGGCATACAGAGGGGGATATGTGATGGAAGCCCTGAGGCCATCCCAGCAATGCCAACCCTCTTTATGTTGCTCCAGGAGTCCAGGTGGTGAGTGGAGGGAGGAGGGATGCTCTGGAACACCCCACCCCACTCCTCGCAGTTGCAGTTGAGCTGACCACCCCATCAAAAAACTACAAAAGTAAAAATAGGGAGAAGAAAAACACCATAGTTGAGGCCCAATCAGACTTGGGGTGTTCCTTCCATGAGTTCATGGGCTCAGTTCCTTTGCAGCATAGCAAACATGATTAATCTTGGGACCATACCTTTTTTGATGGTCCAGCTGTTTCCATCCTGCTCGACAAATTACATAAAATAAGACCAGAGACACAATCAACAGCATTGTCAAGGCTAGCAACCCAGGTTTTAAACTGACTAAAAATTTCTGACTCTGGCTATTTCTTTTGATAATTATAAGGCACATCTACCTAAGAATCTATCTTTTGTAACTTTCAATCTTTACTTATTGTAGGGGGCTAACATAAGTATATATCTTAACTTACATTTAACTATTGTTTCTTTTAAATGTCCAAGAATGGCTATGTTTTGGTTTTAACTGTTTTTCTAGGTGTTCAAAATCAAACTGGTCAAATTGACCTGTTTCTGTCTGTTAAAGAGTCAGCTGAGTTCCCACAGGGGTCACTCATGGGGAACTTGAGAGCAGCTTCTTAGCTCCTTTAGTGACATCTTTTAGGTAGGGTCTCCTTGATGAGGTGGCTTCCTTTGGAAGCATTAGGGATGTCTCCTTTCTCCAATGATCTTCCTCTGCAGCAGATGAACTGATTGGTTTTTCATCCTCTAGTGGTCTCACTGATCTCCCTGATTGGGAGGTTTTGTGGCCCAGAGTTGTAAGCTCCTTAGAGAAATTCTCTTGTTCCCTGGATTTTGCTGACTCTGAGGGCAAGAGCCAAATACTGATTTTCCTGATCCCTTTATTTTAATCTCAATCTCTAAGTTTGATCATAAACATTTAGCAAGCCAGTCTCACCATTCATAAAGTAAGAGGACTGGGCTTTAACTTTAATGTTTATGATTTTACAGTTATTTACCCCCTTTTATTTAATTGGGATTTATATTATCTTCTCTACCCTATTGGTGATGGTTTAGAATCTCATATTTAGGTTGTTTATTCTTGAAGTAGTACATCTGAAAAACATCAGATGTAATCAGGCAACAGAATTTACAAGGAAAATGCAAAAATAAATTAACAACAGTAAAAACATTTAGTTTGTGTAATAACTATCTTAAATTTTGGCTGAGCTCTACATTATATCCCCTGTGTGAGATCACAGTAATTTTACAACCAAAAAGAAAAAAATCTTTTGAATATAATTCCAACTAAGCTGAAGTCTGGCTTATTTTGGAGCCATTCTGACATGTAATAAGGTGGGAGGCAGAGCCTTATCTCAGGTGAGGCGGGCTCTTTACAAATCTTAGGCAAAGTGTTTTAGTTCTGAAGCTGATCTTTGCCTCTTTTGCCATGACCAACATGACCAAACTCTCAGGTCCAGTGAGGGGCAAAGGAGGACTAGAAAATAAAGATTTACAAACACAGATTCTGAAGATTAAGCTGAGATCAGATGGAGCTCTGTTCTCTGATGGAGATGCAGATCTAAAGAGTTATGCCAGCAATCTTTACCTATATATGTCTCACTAGCAGATTAAAGACTATGCAAGCATTATTTTTTTTGTGTTTAGGAAAGTTCCAGAAACTAGGACATCTATGTAGCTTTTACACAGTTGCAAAGAGTAATATTAGGAGATCTGTGTAGCTCTCAAGAAAATCCACTGTCCAAAGTTACTGTAAGGTGGGCAGGAACTGAAGAAGTGGAGCTGGTGAAATGTTGTCTAGCAAAAGAATTCCTTCCTGCCCAGGAGTTGTGTGCCTGAGATCAAGGTCAGAGCTGATAGGACTCTTGCACAGAGCCTTCCTATGCAGGGCATTGCCACAGCCACCAGGAATCCTGTGTCCCTGCATAGATACATTCCTGGTCATCAGAGATCCCCAGTCTCAATTAGTGCAGTCCTATCCTCTGTTATCACTTTTTACATTCTTTTTTAAATGTTATCTTACAAAATTTGTATATATTTCTTTTAGAGTTTATATAAACATTAGTTAACATAATATAGCATTATATCTAAAATGTAAACTAAAGAAAGGATGAGAAAGCTTTTAGCTTTTCTTTTGAGTGCAAAAGTAGCAGAATGCTTTTATGTTTTATAATATTAACCTTTCAATAGATCAGGCCCTCACTTTAAAATACACTTTAAATTTTTACCTCAGTGTAAAAAGACACCATATACCTTATTGATAACAGGTCCTGTTACAGAACATTAAATGATATAAATAAATCTCCAATAAAGTTTATTATTTTTATAAGTTTAAAATTACCATTACAGACAAGTTTAGTTTGGAGGATAGCAGCTTGATAAAAATATGCTTTTAAATTTTTGGCTTAAAAGACTTGCATACCTGGAAAATATGAACACATTTAGTATACAAAGAGGAATAATAGTACAATGATTACATTGATGTTTTATAGTAGCCAAATTTAGCTTTTAAAGGAAAACTTAGACTCCAATATAGTACAATACTTTAACATTTGCTGTTTAACCATAATTTTATAAGCCCCCAGAAATTTTAAGACAATTTCTCTAAAGAACAAAATTTAACAGACACAATGATAAGAGCAAATCAGTGCTCTAAAGAAATCCTTGCCAGTTTAACATGTAGATTAAACCTTAATATTATATCAGTACATTAGTGTTTGACCTTAGGGAAAACCCTTAAATAGCTTTAACTGATTGTTTTATATACATATAATCAACTTAGCTACACACAAACTTGTTGAAATTTGCCCTTTCTTACACACAGACTTTCTTAGCACTTATTTAGACCCTCATGTATTTAAAGACTTTTTATCCAGAAATATATTTTCCCTACTAAATATGTTAAATGTAGAAACTTCCAACTTTTTCTTATCTTTTAACCTCCTGTTTGTTTACATTTTGAAACAACCCTCATGAAATTTATGAACTTAGATAAATTATTCCATCTTAATAAGATGAAATACTTTGTTATTTATAGTACTCTAATTGAAACACAGGTGAAACCTTTAAACCTTTTGTACATAGAGTTATATGTTTGTTTACTAATTTATGAAAACACAAATAATAGTATATCATCCCATGGAACAAGAAGTTAGGAGTACTTGATGTTATATTAACCATTAGCAATTTTTTAAAATTTAATTAGATGTCTATAACAAACAGTCATGGCAATTTGCTCATTTTTCCTGTAAGAACCAAGATATCAGACAAGCATATTGAACAGTATTTGTCTTCTCTTCCTGGTTGAAGAAAAGTCCTAGAAACAATGGATATTAGACATTTTATAATAAACATTAGTTTTACCACCTAGAAAGACCCATGGGTCAGAAAAAATTTTAAGACATCTTTATCTTTGTTTACCCAATTTAAATTGAACCTTTTAAACCACATGAATTAAAGATATTTGGATCCATTTTTTAAATTTTAATTTTATGAGTGTTCATTATTTATGTCAATTTTTATATCAGTACATGATTTTTGGACATACAATAGACAGAAAACATGATATACTCAGAACACAAAAGTAAAGGCCTTGTAGCTTTCTGTAGGCGAATCTCCATTGCAATGTAACAGATGATCAAAAATAATTTGAGTTGAATAAAAATAGGACTAATCAGAAAAACATTAACCTACCTATTCAGGATCAAGATTATGAGCTCAAAAATAAAATCCAAGGGAAAAACAAGACTTCTAAAAAAATGACATGGCTGTTAATAATTTCTTCAAGCAGTATGAGAAAGAGAAAGTCTTAAAACCATTTTTCTGTGTTGCAATCCAGGAGTTTAAAATAGACACCTTTTTTGTTTGTTTATTTGTTTGTTTTGTTTTCTCTTTAGTCTCAGGTTAGTCCTTGAGTCTTTTGGCCCTTGTAGTTTACATTCCAAAGCAGGCCTCAGCAAGGCCAGGCTAGGGAGGTTCTGCCTAGGGCTTTTTAATCCCTTTTCCCTAACTGATAATTAGGTCAGGTTAGGATGCAGAAAATTATGAAACATCATTATGTTCCTTACTGAGACATGCCATTGGCTGCAGACTCCAGGTCATGCTGCCATATGGTTCACCTTTACTGGATAAGCTTATACAGTTATTGTGGATTCTCCCTGGCACCTAGGGAACAATACTGCATGATCAGGGGGCACCCTAAAGGTTTGATCTCTCATACGGCATAATTCTTTGTATATAGAAGTAGATCCTCCCAGGGAAGGAGGTGCAGGTACTGAGGGGCCACTCCCTTCAAGATGGTTACTCTCTTTGTTCTCCTGTACTTTAGGGCTATGAGTGGTGTTTCCTGTTTTTTCCTTAAGCTCTTTGGATTCCTCCTGTCCTTGGAAACAGTCTTGTACATTTGTTCCCTGTTCTTCAGACTACTTATGATCTGAATCCTTCTCCAAGTTTGCAGCTAACACTTCATGTATTTCTTATTTATTGTTCCCCCCCGCCAAGGTGGCATGAATAGCCATAACAATGGGAAAGAAAGAGGCTGGGAAGGACAACCAGTTGTGGACTTCAGCCTTTCTAGCTAAGAGAAAAATTCTACTCCAAGTTTTTGGATCCCAAATATTCCCTTTTTCCACCCACGGGGCTATAGTTAAAACATGTTCTAAAGTTACCTCAACTTCTTTTTCTTTCACTTTGACTTGTTGGACATTTAACAGACAAGTCAAGGCAGTTATTTGGGGGCCTCAAGCTTGAGGCAATAAGTTACTCATAGCCATTCACCAGTCCGGGGTCCAGTCAGGACAAGGGGTCCAATTCAGGATGAGTGGTCTCAGAGACCAATCTGAGTCCAGTCAGGACTAGGAGTCCACTCAGGATGAGTGGTTCAGTTAAGGACAAGTGGTCCAATTAAGGCTGAATGGTCTCTGAGATGATCATCTCCAAGGGCCCCACATTGGGTGCCAACTATAGAACCAGGGTTTTCCTTGGAGGGTTGAGTGTGAGGGTGGTGGGCCGTTGCTTATACCATTGACTCAGTGACAGCTGCCATGTATGCCTACGGGATATTATCTACAGTTTATCAATAAAGTACTTACAGAGATCTCTTGAAAATTGAAAAAGAGAGCTATTTTCATTATTTATTTCTAATTTTATTGCTTTGTAGATAGAGAAGATATTTAAAAGGATTTCAGATTTTTAAAAATTTGTTGAGCCATGTTTTATGGCCTATGATATGATTTATCCTGAAGAATGTTCCATGTGTTGATGACAAGAATGTGTGTTCAGTAGCAGTTGGATAGAATGTTCTAACCCAGTAGAAAAATAGGTAGCATACTTTAACAAAAATATTTATGTATATCCAATTCACATTCAAAAGCCATTCCTAACTCAATCATTACAGAAATATACTAATGAAATCATAAAGCCATACCACCACAAACCTATCAGGATGTCTAACATGAAAGACAAATGTTATCAGGTGTTGAACATGTATAGTAATGAATGGTCAAGTATTGTTGAGAATGAAAGTTGGCACAACTTATTTGTAAGAGTGGTATTATTCACCAAGTTTGAACATGTATATACACCCTGACCCAGCAATTCTACCCCTCGGCAAATATTTTCATCAAAACATATGTAAGAATGTTCATCAAAGCATTACTTTCACTGGTACCAAACTTGAAGCTACTCAAAATGTTCATCGATAGCATAGTGGATAAATAACCATCTACTCACAAGATGGTTCATTATTATGTAGAATGAGAATGGATGATTTAAAATAACACACAACATTGTAGAAGAATCTGATAAATATAATGTTGAATAAAAAAGGTTGGACACAAAAATATATGTACTATGTATTCTATTTTTATGAAGTACAAATACAAAAAAATTTATTTATGGTGATAGAACTCAGAATAGTGTTGAGCTTAAAAGTAGTGATTAGAAGGGGTCATGGAGGCCTGAGGGCATTTTCTGGGGTGCTGGCAATCATCTTGATGATAGTAAATGGTATGTAATTTGTGAAAAATCATTGGTCTATGCATCATGTGTATTTAAAAAATATGTACAGTATTCTTCAATAAGGAGAAATGAATCAAAATCACCTGGAAATAAAACTAGTACTTTTAAAGTCCTTTAAAATAAAGAATACAAATGTTTTCCTAGATTCTAATAATTTATTATTAGTGAAGGACTGCGGCATTGGGCAAAGTATAAATGTACTTTATCATGACCTTCTATTGCACAGCAGAACAAGAGGTGACAATATATCAGAAGGGAAGTTTCCCAGGGAAGACTACCATAATGATGTGTGCCTCTGTGAACATATTATTTGCTGAAATAAACACTTCAACTGCTCTGAGAATTTGGAGAAACTGTTCATTAAACTGCAAGGAGAATGACACAAGAATTCATTGAACAGAAAATAAATAGCCTGCTATGTAGCATTTCTTTCTCAGCTAGATAACATGGAGATTAATGGGATTAGATTGGTGAAAATTGCTCTGTTCTTCCCAACCCAAAGCAACTATAACCAAACTAATTGAAAAACATGTCATATCTGATGTGTTCCAGATATTTTATTCCAAGAAGAAAGAAAGTTCATAATGTACACTTTCAAAATGTACACTACATTGGATATACTAAAAAAAACTCTTTGATGATGGAGTGAGTGGGTGTAGCTATCCAAAGATGAATCATTGGGTTTATTAATGGAAAAAAACTTGTATTTAACAATATCTAGGAAATGAGCAATTGATACAGTTCTTAGGCTCTTTCTCAGAAACAACTTTCTCTGTGTACTTTTCCATTAGGATGCTTTTGCTTCTGTGGTTCTTTCTTCTTAGAAAGACCACTGTGTATGTGTATGTCTAAATCACTTTATATGGGTTCTCCCAGGAAAACCTAAATTTTATACTTTACTTTCCATTTCCCTATATTTTAATTGACAAGGTCTATGATGCGAATATAATTAGTGTTCAGTTAAAAAAAAAATGAGAAGACCAAATTAGAAGTTATAATCCTGTTATTTAAGACTAATTACTATAATTATCCTTTTAAAGGGGTTATGGGTGGGAAATGAAAGACCAAAGTAGGTCTGAGTGCACAGAAGTTAGTTGGGGGTTTATAGAAATAACATTGGGATTTTTTTTTAAGAAACAAATTTTTAAAAATGAGAAATACTCCATTTTGAGTCTTCAAAGTTCACATAATAGAAATTGTTACATAAAATAACACAAAATCGCTGATTTTCTGAAACTATAAGAAAGCCAGAGACTATTTCCATTTGCCTTTTCAAATCTATCATAAGATAAACCACCAAAAATAGAAAGCAATTGCTGCTCTTTGGGATGCAAATAGAAACTGTACTAAGAGCAGAAATAAAGGGGCCTAAGACTGGGGACTAGAAGACTCTGTAGAAACTACTTGAACTCTGGTGGGAACAACCCTGTTTAAAGGGAAATGAGAGTACAAACAAAGGCAAGGTCTTCAGCGCTGGCTGCCCTGCCAATACATATCAGCCAATCTGTATTAATAGCATGGGACTGTTATAACAAACTACCTAATATGGGATTGCAACTTATTCTTTTACAGTTCTAAAGTCCAGGTTTGAATCAAGGTGTGAAGAATACTTCACTCTCTCCCAAGACTCTAAGGGAGAAAAGGTTCCTTCTGTCTTCAATCTTCTCATGGCTGCAGTGCCTGGACTGTGGTCATGTGACTCTAAACTTCACTGTTGTAGTTAACATTGCCTCTTCCTCTTTTCTTTGTCTTCTCCGTGCATTACAATGCCCAATATATGTGATTGCATTTGGGGCCAACCTGATAATCCAGGATAAACTTCTCTTTAAGATTTTTAACTCCATCAATACTATAGAGTCCCTTTTTCCAAATAAGATGCTAAGTGAAATAAGTCAGACCCAGAGAAAGTCTCTGACTTGCAGAAGCTAGCCTAAAATTAGGGAGAAAAAGAGATCAAAAGAAAAAAAGAAAGGGTTGGAATTCCATTGAAGTGAAAGAAAAATTAGGGAATAAAAGAAAGGAATTGGAGGGGGAAGCACAGGATAAGGGAAAAACAGTGGCATGAACCTGAACTAAGTTTCCAAAGTATACATATGAATATACTACAGTGAGACTCACCAATATGTGTATCCACAAAACATTACTTTTAAACAATAAAAATAGAAATACCAGTAGAGTAGAGGAAAGGGAATGGGAGAGGGAGGAGAAGGAGGGTAAGGATAAGTACTGGGGACCAAATTAGAGCAAATTATATTCCATGTATTTAAAATCATGTCAAAAATGAATGCTGGTGTTATGTATAACTTCTATGAACAAATAATAATGAAAAAAAGATAACTTTCACAGTTTTGAGAGATAATGATCTGAATAGATTTTCTAGGGCCTGAAATTAGCCCTGGACACTAGGCAGAATTTTTAAAAAGTACAGCTTCAAACTTAGAAATCTAATGCGAAAAATTTCTATTTCCTTGCACTTTATTGTGACTAAATTTTCCACAATATTTGGTAGTTTGGAAAAAAATCAATCGTCATTTGTAGACTGGGAAAGGGAGTAAAGCCCATGGGCCCTTCTGACAGATGGGGAGCCATTGCACTTACTCTGTTACTGTTTTTACTTCATTAAATTGAGTGATCAAGAAATTACATATTAATTTGCTTACGTGGCTGATTCTTGAAAATTGGTCAATAAAGTTTGTTTAAGTTCTATCAATAAAAAAAATAAATCTGATCTGGTGAAGATAAGTTGATAAAAAATAACTGCTATTTCCAAGTTATGTATGTACAATACTAATGAAATTACAGCAGAGGACCCTTTCTAAAATGGAAAATATACTAAGCGAAGGTTTTAAAAGTGCTTCTGCTTGTCACTTCTCATCTTGAGTTTATTTATTCAGTCGTGCATTCAGAGTATAACTTCAGAAGTTTTCATTACTTTGAAGAAACAAAGAAATACTTAGTTTATGTTTTTACCCTTTGTAGGTTCTTTTACTAATCCACAAGGAATACCAGTATGAAATGCATTTATAAGAATGGCATTGTTCAGAGAAACCAAAACTATCTGAGCAGAGCATATATTTTCATAATATTAAATTATGCCATTTATATTCAGAATCTTAGGAATGCATGGCTCTACATAAAAGTACATGTAGTTGTCTTTCCTCATCATGAACAACCTCTTTTGAAAATGGAGATAAAAGAAATGGAAGTCAAAGTGAACCCTGTCTATACATGGGAGGTTTCTTATGTCTACAAGATAAAAACAGGGAATCCAGTTAGAAAAACAATGAGAAGTAAAATATATGTCAGAAAGAGAGGGAGGGAAGAGAAAGAGAAAAAGAGAACTTTAAAGAGAAAGTTCTTTAAAGCACTTTGATGAACCCATAACCAGTCCATATAGTTAATGTTTATTACCCAAAGTACGCTTTGTATGTTACCTTTGTAATTAGATCTAATATGATTTAGCAAGAGATAATTTCATGTGAGAAATTTTGATGTAGCTTTTCCCTTTCCACCCATCTTCAAGAAACACTGAAGAACTTTGAGATGAAAGAAGTAGATTGGTCTTCTAGTTAAAAATTTAATCAACACTATATATGTTTGGAAAACAACATCTAAAAAAAAGTTACAAATTGCCTTTCAGGTTGGCAAGACCTGATATAACCTCTCTGAACTGACGTTTTATAGATGGAATCTATCAAACTGAAGTGGGTTTGAAGACAAACTAGTTAAATATATCTAATGTAAAGAACACAAGAGACAAAAGTTTTCATCACTCATTTTAGCATGGTCCAAGAAAATGACTCGTTCTACAAACTTGAATATTTTGTGTATTTTTTAGCAGGTTCACGTGTGTTTATACTGAAAGGACAAAGAAACTATAATCTTTTAAAAAACATTAATTGGTTGGATTTTCCCCACAAAACTCTATATTGTTGAGTAATGATAACCACAGATTTGACTCCAAACTGGTAATTCCATGCAATAGAATAATGAAATAATAGAGTTCTACCTTCTTCCCTATTACAAGTGGATTAGGTGGGGGAGGTAATGACATATGTTCTTAATGTTGAAGGGCAAAAAGAATTTCAGATTTATGTGGCATCTTCTGGAGACTTGCTGATCTCTGCTGAATATAGGTAGTCAAGTTGCACCTGAGAGATGACAGCTAGTCCCTTTCTTCATTGTGTCAAGGTATTTCCCAGCTGACCTTGGCTCCTGGTGGCACAATCAACTTCCTCACCAAGTCGGTTGGTCTTAGTTTTTGCTCAGGTGTTTTCCTCTCTTTTGCTACAGAAAACCCCCTAAAGAAGATATATAGACTCTCGGCTCAGCTATCTTCCACATACCCAAAAGGCCTGTGGGAACCTCTGGATTTTGTATAACATGCCACATGGCAACCAAAGAAGGTTTGTCTTTATCTGTTTATACCACTCAAGCTATGTTGATATGGCTGCTTCTAGGTTTGCTTGCATATAGTCTCTAAGACAATTGAGTTGTATAATTTCCAATTTTCCTCAGATTTTCTAACATATCTCTCCTTTCTGGGATTTGGGCAATGATAAAGAATATCAAGGCATGTATTTGAGTATTGGCTTCTATCAGGACTGAAATCTTACCATCTTGAAACTGCTATTTGGCCAGTGTTGCTAACATAAAATTCCTTTATCAAAGTCATTGTCAACCTTTTTTAATTTCAGAATGGTGAATAAGTAAACTTAGACTTTATTTTCCTCTAACAAAGCTGGACTTTCAAGTCTGTTGTCTTATTGCAGAGAGAGTTGATTATCTGTTTTTTTTCTTTATGTTATTGCTACTAATTCTTTCTCTTTTGTTCATTTAGGTAAATAGAAGCCTTGGAGTGACTAGAAGATATATCACATGGATAGACAGAGAAAATAAAAACAGGGGAACAATTCAAACAGAATTATCCTCCTTACGATGGTTGAGGACATCCCCACTGAAACAATTTTGGTAGACTGTTAGAGGGTCAGGAATGATTGGTGAGTTTTCACTAATTTCAGAAACGAACAAGGCAGAGTAAGAATAACTGCCATTTGTTTTTTTATTGATACAGTTTATATATAATTTTAGTCTAAACTTCATTTTTCCTGGTAACCTTAAGGAATTTGACATACCCGTTCTGAAAATTATTTTTCCAAAGGAGTCCTTGGCATGCAGTTGGGTTGGTTTTCACAGTAGGTCTAATCCTCTCTGCATGTCAGTTGAGATGATGGGAGGGCACATGGATCATGTCAAGTTTTTCTTCTTTTCTAACCATTAAAGTCTCTTATTTTATTTGAGATCATAAACACAATTTTGGAAACATGACTTTCAGCATGAATTGCCTAATTTAGTGTTGACATGACTTTGCTCCTGCACTTCCTCAAATCAATTTTCATTCTGTGCTTCTTCCATATGGCACTCTATTTTCTCTCTCCTTCAAAGGTCATCAAGTTGCAATGGATAACAGATATAGTATTTGGAGGATGAAGACTGTCAAATTCTCAACGTGTTTTTTAATCATCATTTACACTCTGAGAATAAGCGTAGATCCTCAGCTCTCAGTTAAGTTTTTGCCTCATTTCTGAAGTTAGCATCCCTGAAGTTTTGTTCTGAATTCCAAAGTGAGAAGGGATTAGAAACATAATCTCTAGGCCTTTGCATATTTTCATGTTTTAGAGATATGGAAAATCAAAGAAACAAATATGTCTTACCTCTCCAAAGTCATCACAGTCTTCTCTCCTGTTATATACCCTTTTATATATAACTTTTAAAAGTTGTATACTTTTCAATCACGTTGGACACCTTTGTGTTCCTTGAGGCTTTTTGCCACTCAGTCTTCTGTGGCAGGAATTGGCTACGCAGGTTTCACCATGATTTGTTCAGATGGAAATGGGTCTCTTCAGACAGGTCTCCTCTGGCTTTGCTAATCATGTCTGCCACACCACAATCCCAACCCTTCTATGCACCAATTATTCCTTGATCACATTGTGCTTTTAATTTCCACATAACACTAATGACAGCTAGAATTGCCACCACAAAGTACCACAGACTGGTGGCTTTAAAAGCAGCTTGATTTTCTCCCTGTAGACTAGAAGTCACAGATCAAGGTATTTTGCAGGACTGATTTCTTCTGCGTTCTTGTTCCTTGGCCTGGAAATGACCGTCTTTACATGGTTTTCCTTGCATACGTGTCTGTGTCCTAACCTCTTCTTATATGAATGCTGGTCATATTGGTTTAAAAATCACTATCAGAATCTCACTTTAATGTAGTTACTTCACAAAGACTTTATCTCCAAATATTCATATGCTGGGGTTTTGGGGGTTAGGACTTCAACATATGAATTTTGGAGAAATTCAATTCAGCCAAAATAGCTTTCATAATAATTCGGTCCCCTTGTTTGTTACTTCTTTTTATACTTCTTTCCCTCTGGAAATGAAGCACCATGAAGTCAGGGCTTTACCTACCTACTTTTATACACATACACCACCACCTAGACTGGCACCTGGCTCAGAATATAGGTCGATAATCTCCAATTTTTAACTGAATTACTTAAGTGGAAAACAATATATGATTTCTCCCAAATTCTAAAAATTACTCTTTACTGTCATTAACTGAAATTCCTGTGCTACATTCTTTGCTTTGGATATATTAAAAAATGTTAAGTTTAGAAAATTCTTGTTATAGGCACATAATCTGAGATAAGAAGGTGATGTTTGGGCATCAAACATTCCTTTCTCTCTCTTGGCATCCTCTCTGTGTGATCTGATATCAGAATAGATTTCTAGAGGTCAGCTCAGCCTTTTTATACTATATCATCACTAAGACATAAAAGTTTGTTTGTTTATTTTTTTATTCTTAGTAAGTACACATCAGTTTCATTTGGGAATAGGAAAAATGTGAACATTTCAGAGTAATCTTAGTAAAGTAACGTGGTATTGAAAATTTTTTTCATTATCTTTTTTTTGACAGTGATGAATATTTTTTAAAAATTTTTTTCATACATGTATATAGGGTAATAATGTCTTTCTCATTCTACCATCCTTCCGATCCCCACCATCCTACCCCTCCCCTTACTCCCCTCTGTACAATTCAAAGTTCCTTCATTCTTCCCTACCCATCCTAAAAGTTTGTTTTCCTTTGTTTTTGCAGGACATTTCAACCCCTGAAGTCTCTGCAATATTAAGTTACTTTTAATACATTTCTTTATGTTAAAGCTTTATTAATATTGTTTTCTCATATTTAGTTTGTCCCCAAACAAGTTTGGTTCTCCCATTACACTATATCCCATTAAGTTATAACATTAGGTTTTATTCCTGAGCATCAAAATACTACTTAAATGATTTGTCATTGTTGTTATGACTTGTATGCTCTGACAACGTTGAAATTTACTTGAACCTCATGTTCCTGGAACACAGCAGGAATAAAGAAATAACCCATCAGTTTATATTATCACTAATGGCTTACTGCAAAGAAGCATCCTTCCCCATTTGACTTAAATAAGACTCATGGTTGCTCCTGCTTTCCTATGACAAGACCAGAAAATGATTAGCTCAACTATTTTGACCCCACTTGTCATTGGAGCAACACGCTTGTTAATGAAACTTTGGTGAAGCTTCTCTTCTTTTGCTAGGTTTCTGAACTTGAATCTACTCTAAGCCTGAGCCAACATAAAACTCAGCAGTTCCTCCTGAAAATAGGCTGACCACAGGGTAATAGTTCTCTGACCTTCTGTCACATCATGATCATGCCCCTCTCCCTCATTCCACTTCCCTATGCCTGGCTGTTTCCAGGCTTATTTATTCCTCCTTATAAAAGAAAGACTCTTTCTGCCTAACTTTTGAGATGTTTGCAGATCTTAGGTCGGGTTTTCTAACTATTGCAATCATCTCCCTCCTCTTACTGCAATAATTCTTTTGAGTAAAGTCTCTCTGTAGCTAAGTGTGAATTTGTTTTTCATTTTACAAACTCATAATGGCAAATTTATTTTAATATTGACTCAAGACAGAAAAAAGCAATGCGTGAACTTAGTAATACAATGTGTGGACTTAATTTCCTATAATCTTTCTTAACTTCTGTATGTAGTAAAAAATAAGAAAATAAAGGCCCCTCAAAGTCTAGGTTAACTTTATCCTATTTTTGACAAGCTCAAATCTTGGCAGCTATGTCTGTCCACTGAAGAGAATGCATCTGCTTTTTAAAACACATACTATACTTATTCTTGTGAACATTCCTAAAAATATTTTATAGTGAAAATATTTATAACTGAGAACTTGTGTGGGTAAGAAAAATAAATATTGGTTACTGATGGGATTGTATTGTTTCACATATTAAAATTTGCTAAAAAAGTCAAATATTATTGAAAGTTTGCTAGTATGTAGAAAAACAATGTGAACTCTAAAAAGTGTTAAATATAATTTATTAGTTTACATATGATCGTTTTTGTCATTTTCACACTTCATAAATGGCCCGGGCAGAGAAAAGAAAACGTTTTCTATGAAGAGCCAGTAAGATCAGGGGTCCTGAAGATGACACTTGGTTTTACTGATTCACCATAATGACCCACAGTAATCAGAAAAGCTATTATACTATGTTTACAATTTATTATACAAAAAGAACATTTATTGGGGCTGGAGTTGTAGCTCAGTGATAGAGTGCTTGCCTAGCATGTGTGAGACACTGGGTTTAATACTCGGCATGACATAAAAAAATAAATAAGATAAAGGTATGTGTCCATCTACAACTAAAAATAAAAAATTTTAAAAAAGAACACCTATTAAAATAAACAAAGGTCAAGTGTGTATAGGACAGAGTCCAGGAGAAACCCCAGTACAGGCTTCCAGTTGTCTTCTCCCAGAGGCATGTATGTATGCACATTATTGTCTTCTCCCAGCAAAGGTGTGGGGCACATATGTGTGTACGAAGTATTTGCCTCCACATGCACCTAAGCCTTGGTATCCAGTGCTTTTGTTGCAGGCTGTACTCTAGGCCCTCCAGATATCACAATGAAACTGTGTAACCTAAGGATCCCACCATAAATCACTCTGTTAGCACAAAATCTCTGGCATCACTCAAATGAAACTCCTCTTACCAAACAGAGGTTGCTCTAAGGAGTTGGTCAAAGGCCAGATACTTCCTTGGAGTGTACAGAGTTTTAACACCCCAGATCTACTGAATCAATCGTCTTTCTGAGAGGGATCAGGTAGCAAATATTTTTGGCTTTGTAGACAGTATGATATCAGTCACAAGTACTCAATTCTGTCATTTTAGTGCAAAAGCAGCCATGGACAATACATAAATGAATGCACATGAAAGTATTCCAATAAAATTTTATTATCTATGGCCTGTTGAGGAGCAGATATTCTTGGCCTATGGTACACAACATAAAGTTGGATGCCGGAGTTTGGGGATTGCATTCCTTTGCTTGAATAACCTTGCCTTTTCTTCATTTCTTTGCATGGAGACTGAAGATAAAATACTTCAAATAATTGCTTCTAATATGGAAAGAGCTGCTAAGTTTAAATTTAAAGTTAACTGCTTTAGAAATTTTAAATAACAATTGCTCTCATACATGTATAGGTAAATTTATGTTTTCTGTATTTATTTCTTTTTTTTCTGGGAATTGAACCTAGGGCTTCTTTTGTGTTAGGTAAACACTCTACCACTGAGATACATGCCCAGCCTTTTTAATTTTTATTTTGAGAAAGGGTCATACCTTTTCTACTTAATTGGATTCTATTTCTTTATCTGCTTTTCTAATTGGACTCTATTTCTTTATCTGCTTTATATGCTTGTTAACACTTGCTGGTAAAGCATCACATATCCCTTTTCCTTTCTTATATTTATTCTTTTTTAATAAGAAGTGTATTATTTTCTCTTCCCCCATTCTAACATTAGAAAGGTTGCTTTTAATTGTTTACTTTATTATTTCTCAATCTGACTTTTTGCACTACTGTTTTCTTAAATGATGCATCTTTATTCTTCTATACTACAAGGTATTTTTAAGTGACCCATCAATCAAAGATGTAGCAGAGATCAGTAGGAGACCTTCTGACATCCATTGTCCCCTTGCTCCCCAGTGACAAGATGTCTGTGTTCGGCAGAAGCAGATGGCTGCCACAGTAAAAGGAACTTTCTGTCTTCATTGATCCAGAAGTGACCATGTGACTAAATCTGGCACAAGAGAACATTAAGCATGTGGCAACTTCTGGGAATCTCAGTGTTTAACACCTTGCTTTTGCTTCACTTTTTAATCCTTTTTTTTTTTTTTTTTCTTGCTGCCTGTAATATAGATCTTATCCCTTCATAAAGAGGATGACTACACCCTTTAGATGGTGAAGAAAAGGCTTGGAAGGAGTCTTGTTTTCTTAGACCTAGTAAGCTAGAGCTGCTCTCTCTCTTTGGAGTGTAAAAAATAAAATTCCAGTTTTCTTTAACCAATTTTATTTTAGATCTCTGTTGCTCTCAGATGTTTCTAACACTAACAGCATTACGTATATTAATATATAAATGCCTCACCCAATATATGAATTTTCATGTAAGGCCTTTAATTAAAGGTTTCCAGATAGGTCATTTACTCAGTAAACTTGTACTTTTAATGAAATAATCTATTTTTATAAGTATCCTACATCTTACAGAGAATTTTTTATTAATCATAAAAATCTGAAGTTTTTCATCTACGAAAATCTGACTAGAATATACAATTAGAGTGACAGATCATTTTGTCATGGCTTTCCTGTATCCTGTTCTCATGCTCTCTATTCAATCCCAAACAGTGCTTCCGTGTCTCCTGGGTCCCTCCTTACAATCTGCACATTTTAATTAATCCTTCAGTTACTCAAGCTGACTTGTAGAATTTTTTAACTTCATGGGTGAAAACAATCATTTGACAGAGATGACTTGGCAGTTTTATAAACTGGTAATTGGAAATCAATGTGCTCTCAGCTGCAGGCGGAAAACATAATGAATAGACCGATCCATAGGGACAAAAGATTATATGTTAATACTATAAAAAGGTCAAAATTGTACTAATTAAATTAAACCTGTGAGGCATTCCTGGCACACCTCTGAATTACAACTTTCCTTCAGAGAATATCAGGTTGACAAGTGATAATTGTATGCGCTGAGTCACTTACCTACCACTGGTGCTTAATATATATTCTGCATATATTCAAATATAGGGTGGGTTCTACAGTGCATTTCCCTTTATAAAATGCAAGAAAAATGATGGAAATCCAAGTTCTGTTAAAACCTAAGCAAAAAAGACAGTGACCTTTAAAAATAATAGATGCCGGGTGGAATAGCACAGGCCTGTAAACCCAGGTGCTCAGGAGACTGAGGCAAGAGGATGGCAATTTTAAGGATAGCCTCAGCAACTTAGCAAGACCCTGTTTCAAAATAAAAAAATGAGGAAATAGCACAAGGTTAAAGTGCCCTTGGGTTCAATCCCTAGTACAAACAAAAAACTCTCAAATCTATTAAGACTTCAATAAATAAATAATTGCATTACATAATTATAAATAAATAAATACATTGCATATTTATATTTTAAGTCAAAGTCCACTTGTTTTTTTCACTGAAGGCTGATCCCAGGAACACTTTACCACTGAGCCACATTCCCAATCCTTTTAATTTTTTATTTTGAGACAGAATCTTGCTAAGTTGCTTACAACCTTTCTAAGTTGCTGAGGTTGGTCTCAAATTTGCAATTCTCCTGCCTCAGCCTCTCAGGTTGCTGGAATTACAAACAGGTGTGTTTTTAAGATGTTTTATTGCTTGTAGTTCTGCGGCTCTTTACATTCAGCTGTATTGTGATGCTGTCCACATTTTGTAATAGTGGTTTTTATTTCTGTCTCTCCTGATTAAGTGCTCGTATTCTTTGAAAGCAGAGGTTGCATTATTTATATTCTTCAAACAAAGAACAGTACTAGGAACATATATAGTGAATAATCAAATTGTTGAAATAAAAATGCATAAATTTATGAATGAATATGTTCTTAAATGAAGATGCAGAATTCTTGTATACCACAGACTTTTAAAAGCCAGTGGTGGAGCTGGGGATATAGGTCAGTTGGTATAGTCCTTGCCTTGTAAGCACAAGGCCCTGGGTTTAATCCCCAGCCCTGGGGAGTGGGGGGAAGGCTAGTGGTGCTCTGGTGAATTTTTGCCTGTTTTGTTCACTCACTGATGAATCCATGGTTCATTATAATGTGTCCGTGTGAGGATGAATGGGTGGGTGTGCACATGTGTGTGCATGCAATAAATATTTGTCAAACCAAAATGATGGAACTTTGTCCAAAATGATGGAACTTTGTTTTGCTCAACTTAATTCTTCCTTCATTTATATGAAGCAGCTGATACTGTTATCCCCCTATTTTTATTTAGTACCCACACTACAATTACCTTTCTGAGGGACATATCCAGTGAGTGGTCCTGGATCTGTCTCCTAGGATGGCAATGTGTTTCTTCTCTTGAGCCTGCATCAGTTGGTTGGTGGTGGCTACCTAGACCACTGTCTTGAGGAAGTCTCTGAAGCTTCCTCTAGGAATGATGACTTTATATAGGCTTTCCTATCTTGCATGGCATGGGAGATGAGAGGAGGCAGACAATATTCACAGAAATGTATTTGGGAATATATTATTTCATCTATTTTTATAAAACAAAAGCTCTAGTTTCCTTATCTTCTCTGAACAATGCGAATATTAGATTCTTGCATTTTCATTTTTGATTTCCAAGTTGAATAACATTAAATATCAACCTTGTCTCAATACTAACATTTACATGCGGAAATTGTGAGCAAGTTATTAGTAATTAATGATTCAATTTCCTTTTCATTCAAATGAAATTAATAATAGTACTCACTTCCTAATATTTTTGCAGTGATTAAAATATACATAATGTGCTTTTCATCGTGCTTGATTTAACAATAGCTTTCAGTAAATATTAGCTCTAATAATTTTATTCTCATGTCAATAATTTGAGATTTTATATAAAATAGATTCCTGGCTTTTTTATTTTCTCTGAGAAGCAAGCAATTTAAGTACAGACTTGCTAGGAAAGAAAAGCTTGAATTTTTAAAAATAAATTGGAAAATGTCTGTGAGGGATGAGCTTCTGTTACAAATCTTTTGGTGAAGTGTGATAGAAGTTGAGAAACTCCGAAGTTTAGATTTGGTAAACCCAAGGACAAGAATGAATTTTGTAATATTTTAAAAATCAAAGCCAAAATCCACACAGGATGTATCTGTGTACTTAAGCCAGGTATGTAGCAAGCAGCTAGAGACTGAGTGGGGTGGTTTACCATTTCTTCAGGGTCAATTGAAATAGAGTAAGCAGGAAAATATCCTTGGGCTTTCAATTGAGAAACTGACATTCCAATCTGAGATAGATAAATGAGTCTTCCTGAGTAGATATGAAATAATCAAACCAATGAACATTCCTGAAATGTTTGATTTTTTTGCATTTTTTAGTAAATGCCAAAGGTGATCTCTTTGCTAAAATATAAATTTTGCATCCAAATATGTTTTTAAATATTTGAAAGCATGTTCTGTAGAGAACAGATGAATGTATTTTCTTTAAAAGGTAATAATAGGAAATGTGTTAATTTTATTTTGTCATTCACTTAATGAAATGCTAAGAAGTCTGAAGATAATTATTCAAACTGCGTGAATGTGGAAAAATTTGCAATATTAAAGTGTTAAATTAAAAAACAAAGCGATGAATATGAAATTTGAAAATAACTATAAAATATCTGTACAAACACTAGAAAGCAATCTATAAATATTAATTACATGTATACTGTTAAGGTATATAAAAAATATAAGTGAAAAGAAATGTTGTATGTCCCAAAAACTTTTTGTTACAAATATTATGAATATCTATAACAATTATGAATCAACTTTTTTCTAGTATAAAAACATTATATGGACTTTTATCCCCAAATGTTGATATATACTTTATTTAGTACCTACTAAATGCCAAGCACTGAAATAAACATTGGCCTTAACAAAGTAAAATGATATAACCTTTGCTTTTAAAGAACTAACAGCTCATTTTTCCCCAAATATTGCATCTCCAATTATCAAATGGAGGACATTTTGCTCATCTGGGCTTTGTATCACTTTGTCTCTGACTGAACCAACAGGTACTCCTTCATGTTGTTAGGTTCTGATGCCCACTTTCTGAAACTATGTGGGCACATCCCAGATATGCAAGCGTCAACTCAAATCAAGTGGCAATATGGCCAGATAGAAGATTGGAATATCATGATTGCTCTAATAGATATATTTTTTAAGAGAAGTTCTTGCTGAGCATAACTTTGGATACTATGACTGAGCAGAAACTTTGGCAACAAAGAGCCAGAAACTGGAAAATATTTATGAAGAAGTATGAATTTATACAGTACTAAAACTATTATTCCTGTTTACTAAATGCATTAGTTAGAACTCTCTAGTGAAACAGGATCATTATGGGATAGATAAATATATCCCCCAGTGGCATATGTGTTTATATATCCACAAATGGTATGTATATTTATATATGCCCTATGGTGTGTGTGTGTGTGTGTGTGTGTGTGTGTGTGTACAGTGAATTGGCTCATGTGATTATGAAAGTAAAGTTTCATACTATGTTTCCCAAAAGCTGAAGAACCAAGAATGCTAGTGGAATAATTCTGAGTCTGAAGGCAGAGAACTGGGAGCTCTGAAGTCCAACAGTAAAAGATGGATGTCCCAGCTTAAGGGTCCCTGGGGGTCAGGGGAATGGACAGAGGGAAGAGAGAAAGAAGAAAAGTGACAGAGATAGAGAAAGACAGACAGAGAGACAGAGAGAGAATTGGGAGGGAAAGAGAATCAAGAGATTGAAAGAGAGTGAATTTGCCTTTCTCTGACTTTTGTTGTACCAGGCCCTCAGTGGTTGGGTGATACCTGCCCACCTTAGCAAGGACCAATCTTAATCTATTGATTTAAATCATTATCTTTTCCTTCACAGGCACACCCAGAAATAATGTTTTACTAGATATGTGGGCATCCCTTAGCCTACTCAAACTGACACAATTAGCTATCAGATTCAACATAACTGAAAGATAACACTTACCCTTGAAATTCAAAAACTTTGTCAGTCTAACCAAATAATCATTTATTCCAGAGAAGAGATTGGTAGAAAAGAGATCCTAGAACTTGAATGACTTGAACTTTGTGTTTTACTTGAATCTGCTGAAAATGATATTCTTTTTATTTGTTATCTTTTTTTTCTTTCTTCTTGTTCCTTCTCTCTTTTTAATACTGATCCTTCACAATTGCAAAGAAGAAATATATTTTGGAATATAAAATATGTCTATTTTAATTCAAATTTTTTATTTTTCAGCTTTAATTGTAGGACTGGCTGTCAGTTCCTCCAGGAGGTGAGAATAGTTAAAACAGATGACACTTTGTATACTTATATTTATGAAGAATAATACGAGGGCTCTAAACAGACATGAGTACAGTCATACCTTAGTATCAATGGGGAAGAGGTTCCAGAAACCCTCCCCCTGAGGATACCCAAATCCAAGAATGCTCAAGTCTTGTATTTAAAATGGCATGGGATTAGCATACAATCTATGCATATTCTCCTGTGTGTTATATTACTTATGATACCTAACACAATATAAATGCTTTGTCAATAGTTGCTATACTCTATTGTTTATGGAATAATGGTAGGAACATTTGTTCATGTTTCACCATGGCCAAGTTTCTCCAAAGCACATACATGATATGTAGGAAATGTATGAATCTACATACTATGTTATGTCATATGCAACTTCTTCAAAAAATTGCAGGAAAACTTGTTAACCAAAACAATTTGGAAGCTCAGAGCAATAATTCGAATTTATAAATATATTGTATATCAGGTTAGAAAAAATAATACTGTTTTTGAATTTCATTTCAATCCCAAACTTTATGAATGCATGTTCAATTGTGGTGCAGATAGAAGAAAACTATAATCTACAGAAAGAATTTTAGATAATTTCAATTTAAAATATATGCACTTTCTTGTTGTACAGTCTCAGTGACTTTGAAATGAACAATTTCTTTTAGTTTAGATCAATCCCAGTCTGAGAGCCAAATAATGATGAAAATTCTTTGATGTTGCTGTTAATGAGGATTCTCAGAACTCTGACACACAGCTAAGTGGTTTACACCATCGACAACTTTCAAAATTCTTTTTGAGGCGAGAGATAAAGCAAGGAACAAAATTGAACTCTTTTGTTCTTCTAGTCTTCCATATTTGACTGTGAACTTTCATGAGAATGTTAGGGAATATGTTTGACAGGACCATCATTGTAATTATATTAAAAAAGCTTCTCATAGTTTCATGCAAATTCCTATCTGGACACAAAAAGTATGTAAATTGTCTTTCATGTATTTCTTACTAATCTTGCTTACAAATGTTTGGTCATTTCTGGGAACTGTCAATTCATGTCAGCATAAAATTAAGAGCTTCTTGCTGCAGTTTTGAATTCATCGAGCACTTCATTCTGATTGTTGGTCCTGGAAAGGAGTCTTTTCTGGTCAGTTTTGGGCTTTCCTATGGGTAGACTGCTTTAGCTCCTTTCTTTTTTTCAGTGAGTCTCTTCCATTCACCCATTAATGAATGATTAAGACCATAGTAGTTCAGATGCAAGTTTCAAACTGGCTTCAGCTCTTTCCAATCTGTTGCCTATATCCAGTCAGAATTGTCATTGCTTCTCTCCTTTCTCCCCTGCAAATGCCAGCATTATGCATTTCTTCTACATGATGTGATTTGTCTGTACCCTCTTGAACATTAGAATGTGTGAGGATTGTTGGTCACCTAATTTTACTGCAAATGCTATTTTGTGAATTTTTGATGTTGTATCTAGTTACTTTGACCAATTTTTTATGGGAATTCTGAGTCTGAAAAATTATGACATCTGATATTCATCTTTCTGAATCATCTTCTTTCTCTCTCCCTTTGAAAGAGAATTAGACAATAATGGTGTAGTGAATGTCCCATACCTCACAACTTTTCCTTCCACTATCCACTTCCAACCACTATCCTGAGTATGGTTGATAGGATTTTCATTCTTCTTATTTTCAACTTCCTAGATGTATATGTGCATTCCCTGTATCTGATGGGAATGGCAATTGAGTTTGTGATCAACTGAAAGTAAAAATAGCCCTCAAAAATATACTGGGAACCTACATCATGCACAACCATAGAAACCAAAAGATGTACCCCATTTGTGTAATGAATCAAAATGTAGTCTGTAAAAATAAAAAACAATTAATTAAAAAAATATACTGGGGTTATTGCTTGTGACTCTCAGGTAAGCACATAACCAAATTTTCCAGAAGAGGTCACGTAGAGCCATGAAGTTATAAAAACTTTCATGTAAATCATTATGAGGTTTCTTGAATATCTACATTAGATATTCAAGAATATCAAGTACAGATATCAGCCCACTCAGGTGATTTTAGTGAATACAGAGAGATTTCATAGCAATTTGCAGGATCGGAGATCACAGGAAGATTGCAGATAAACCTACTGGTTTTTACAGCAATTTTCAGGAAGTATGTTCTTTCATTTTATTTATTTTTTTGGTACTGGTTATGGAATCTAGGGGTATTTTACCATTAAGTTACATACCTGTCCCTTTTTATTTTTTTATTTTGAGACAGAGTCTTGCTAAGTTGCTGAGGCTGACCTTGAATTTACAATCCTCCTGCCTCAGCCTCCCAAGTCACTGGGATTACAGGTGTGCTCTTTTATCTGTTATGCCATCAAGTGAACTTGTGTCATTGGTCTTTGTTTGTTGGTAAATTTCTGTCAATCATGTTACTTATGTAATAAAAATATCTATCTATAAAACATATAGCATCATTCTATATTTTACAAAGGTGCACTAGTAGACCTGCACTATACATTTATTTTTGCAACTTATTGTCTCAACATTTCATTTTCAAAATCTATGTATTTCAATGCAGATTTAGTTCATTCAGTTTTCTTGTATGGAATTTTATCCCTTTTCCTACTAATGGATATATTAAGATGTGTTCTATTTTTGCCATCTTACAAACATGCCCAAGAGCTTTTCCAAAGTATATACCTGAGAATCTAAGGTATACAAATATTCAAATTTATTAAATATTGGTTTCCACAGATGTTTCATCACTTCATACTCCATGCATGCTGAATTTTTGTTCATCTTTCTAAATTGATTGTAGTAATTATTACTCTAATATCTTTGAAATGATATTCTATTACTTGTACTACCTGTTTAAAAATGACATTGGCCATCTTTTGTATATGTGTATTGAAATTCATCTTTTCTTTTTTGTGAATGCTTATGAATTTCATCCATTTTTAATAGAGTTGTATGTGTTTATCTTTGAGACTTTTAAGAAATTTTATTGGTTTGCAAGATTGTTTATATGTTCTCAATTTTTAGCATTTTAGAAAATTTAAGACTTCTTAACTTTTAACCTTAAGCACATATGCCAATAACTGGACTTAGATTATTTATTTATCATTCCTAATTTTTGGTAAAGTTTATATAAAATGAAATGTGAAATCTAAGCATACCATTTGATGAGTTTTAACAAATGCACGCCCCTGTGAACCTCAAACCTCTATCAAGATACGGAACATCATTATCCCAAAAAGTTACTCCATACTCCTCCACACTCACAAAAATAGCAATTTGCTCTGATTTTTTCTCATTATAGGTTAATTTGCCTATTTTAGAACTTCATATAACTGGAATCATATAAACATGCACTCCTTTTGTAAAATATTTCTTTTTCTTGACTTTTTTTTGAGATTCAACTGTGTTGTCATGTGTATTGAAAGTTACTTTTTATTACCAAATGTTTATCTTTTATATGGCAATATCACAACTTTTTCATCCATTTTACTGTTGATAGATACCTGGGATCTTTCTAGCTTTGTGTTATTATAATTATTAATAATGTCTCTTAATGGTATTTTGCAACATATTTTTGTGAACACAGAGTTTCTTGGATAAGTACCTAGAAGTGGATTCATGAGTCATTGGATAGGTGTATGTTTAGTTTATATAAATAACTCTCACATATTTTTTCAAAGTGGCTGTGTCATTTTACATTCCCATCAACAGTGCATGAAAGTTCTGGCTACTTTATATCCTTGCCAACATCTGGTGTTATTAGTTTTCTAGTTTAGATTTTGGTTCTCCAATGTCTAATAATTTTAAACAGCTCTTGATGTGCTTCTTGCTACTCACAAATCTTTTTCCAAGAGTTCAAGTACTTTCACTTTTATTTATTGACTTCGTTTTTTTTATTAATGAGGCATAGGAACTTTTTAGTCAGCTATATCTTGGAAATATTTTCTTTCAGGCTCTGGCTTGATATTTATTTTATCAATGGTACTTTTTGATGAGCAGGAGTTGTCAGTTTTTATGGAGAATAATTTATATTTTTTTCTTTTATGTTACTACTTTTCATGTATAAGAACTATTTATAAACCCAATTTATTAGAATATTTTCTAATGTATGCTTCTAAAAGCTTTATGACTATAGTTTTTACATTAAAGATTATAATACATTTTGAATTAATTTGGGGATGAGGTATGTTGTAGTACTCAAGCTTATTTCTTTCTTAGTAAGTATAACTACTTGTTCCAACATTGTCTATTCAAAAGACTTTCATTTCCCAATGAAATTTCTTTGGCAACTTTGGGAAAATATCAAATAACAACATGAAGGTGGATCTAATTTTGTGCTCTCTAAGCTGTTCCATTAATCAATTATTTATCTTCATGTCATAAGTATACAATCTATTAAATTTGTCTTGATATGAAGTATTATATTCTTTAGATTTTCTTCTTGCTTTTCATGATTACTATGAATATTATGTTCCTTTGTTTTTTGCATAAATTTAAAAAACACTAATAAATTCTTATGAGAGTGTCTGTGGGATTGTGATTGGGATTGTGTTGAATATCTTGTTCTGGTTCATTGAGGGAGAATGACAGTGTAGCAATATTAAGTCTTCCCATTGAAGAACATGGTATATCTATTCATTTAGTTATGTCCTCTTAAAACTTCTCTAAGCAATGGTGAATAATTGTTAGAGATTATGTCCTTAAATAAATTTATTTCTATGTATTTTGTGCTTTTTGAAGTGATGTATTTGTAACTGCTTTTACGTAATGATTAGCACATATTAATTACATAAAATAATGGGTTTTTATGTGACATTTTCATGCATACATTTACTTTGATCATATTGGACTTTTTTTTAATATTTATTTTCCACTCGTTGGCTGCTAAGCAGAAAAAAAGTTGTTTTTCTTTGAGTGGAACTTGAATTCTGAAATACTGTTAAACACAGTAAGAGGTGAGAGTTTTGCCTTGTAGATTATTTTGGATTTTCTACATAAACAAATCTGTCATCTGCAAATGTTTATTTTTTAGTTTCAATTTTTCTGGAATTTATTCTTTTTGCTCCCTGCTTTAATTCAATGAGTAGATTTTACAGTAAAAACTTTAGAAAGAATTGTTGAAAATAGGCACCCTTACTTTTCAGAGGGAAATATTTAATTCTTCACCATTTAGCATGATGTTAACTATACTTAACTTTTATCAGACTGAAGAAGATCTCTTTTACTCCTAGTTTTCCAGTAGGTTTTGTTTGTTGGTTTTTCATAAAGTGTGTTTAATTTTATCAAATGCTTTTGATGCATCTGTATAAATTATCACTTTTTTCTTAGTTCTGTTAATATTCTGAATTTCAGTCATTGATTTTAGAGTATCAGTATTCCTAATAAATCATGATGTGATTTTTTTTTCAGATTGTTGTATTTGGCTTGCTAGTATTTTGTTGAATATTTTTGGGTTTATGTTCATGAGGAATGACAGTCTTTAATATTTTCTCTCTCTCTCTCTCTCTCTCTCTCTCTCTTTTGCTTCTGCATGGAATGTCTGTCAGGTTTGGGTGTTAGGCTAAATGAATTTAATTAGAGTTGGGAAGTGCTCTTCATCCTCAAAGTCAAAATACTACTATTAATCCTCCAGTCTTATTGCAAATAATAGTGATACTGCTGTTTTCTCCTCAAACGTTTGATGAATTGCCAGAGGAACTATGTGAATATCATAGTTATTTGTATTGCTTCTTTTTAGTTATATATGACAGTAGAACTCATTTTTTATATAATTGTATAAGCATGGAATATATCTTACTCTAATTCTGGACCCCATTCTTGTGGTTGTACCTTATGGTGTGATCCACTGTGGTATATTCATATATGTACATAGGAAAGTTATGTCAGATTCCTTCTACTGTCTTTCCTATTCCTATCTCCCCCCACTCTTCCCTTCATTCCCCTTTGTCTAATCCAATGAACTTCTATTCCCCCCTTATTATGGGTTTACATACACGTATCAGCAAAAACATTTGACCTTTGGAATTTTGGGATTGATTTATTTCACTTAGCATGACAGTCTCCAGATCCATCCATTTACTGGCAAATAAAGTTATTCTTCCTAATGGCTGAGTAATACTCCATTGTGCATATATACCACATTTTTTTATCCATTCGTCTGTTGAAGGGAACCTAATTTGGCTCCATAGCTTTGAAAATTATAGTTTTTACAGTAATTTTTTGATAATACATTCATTTCTTTAATAGAAAGTGGGCTTTACTAAATTTCTGTTTTATCTTCTTTCAGTTTTAGTACATTGTGCTCTTCAAGAAGGTTGCACATTTATTTGGGTTGTTAATTTGTGGACATAAAGTTGCTTATAGCATTCAAAAGTCTTGTCTGGTGCTCTACTTATCATGGTGATAGAACTATTTTCTCATCAAGTGAGGTCATTAAGTTCTCATTTAGCAGGGTTAATTAGCCCCTTTCAAAGACAAATCGTCCTAGTACATGTGCTCTTTGGTTAGTTCAGTCATACTGTCATTATTAGACACATAACATAAAATGGCTATATTCTATTATTATAGATGGAGGGTATAGCATTTTCAAAGACACTGAATGGGATAGATCCTATGCATTACTGGTATATATAGAGAAAATTTTGAGAAATAACAACATTAGGCTGGAGGAGCAAAGAATAAGCCTTGAATGAAGAATTCAAACAAATCTGGACTTTATCCTTCAGATTTTCTAAAGAATATTCAATGTTGTTAGTACAGACAAATAGCAGCAAGCCTTTTTAAAAGAATAATCACCTTGGCAGTCGAACAGAGAATGTCACAGAGGAGTCCCGCTAGAAACAGAGAAGTAGCAATTAACAATAAGAACCTAACATCTGGTATTTTATTTTTCCTTGTTATAAAAGTAACATAGACATTTTCTGTATAATATCTAGTTATTCAAAGCTACAATATTAGTAAATGAATATGCAGAACCATCATTTAGAATGAAAATCATCCTTTTAAAGTATTACGGACTGTGCTTTTGGTGTCTTATCTGAGAATGCTTTTCCTAACCTAAGGTCACAAAGATTTTCTTCTAATTTTTCATTTAGAGGTTTAAATCTAGATGATATCTTTCCATATGTGTATAAGTCCTACATTTAATTCTAGTTGGTGTCCTTTTGAGATAATTTTTGAAGATATTGCAAGGTAAAGACAAAAGGGAATCTTGTTTCCATGTAGATGTCCAATGGTGCAGCTTCATTCCATGAAAATAATATCCTTTCTCCTTTGAACTGCACGTTTGTCAAAAATAAATTCACAATGTATGCAGGGGTCTATTTCTGGAGTCTATATGCTACTCCATCATCCATGTGTCCACTTATTTCTCCTGTAGCATAATATACTAGTATTGCAATTCTGTGTTAAGTCTTCAGTGGTATAAGGTCACATCCTTTGTTCTTCTTCAAAATTCTTTTGGCTCTTCTATTTCTTTTATCTTTCCATACATTTTTCAAACTAACCTCTCAATTGCTTTTTACAAAAGTGTTGTTGAGATTTCAATTAGAATTATTAAATTTATGAAAGAGTTCAAGAGTAGTAATGTCCAAATAATATTAAGACTTACAATTCATGAACTCAAAATACATGTCCTTAATAATACATTTCTTTAGCTCTTTTTGCATTTCTTCTATCAACTATTGTAGTTTTTACTGTGTGAAGCTTGAACATAATTTTGGTTGCTAAATTTACAAATTAGTCTTTAATATTTTCTGGGCTCTTACATATCCATTTCCAATTGTTCATTTCTAACCTATAGAACCCAAATGATTTTTTTACGTTGGCTTTGTATTTGCCAACTTTCTAAATTCAAGAATTAGTTCTAGTCAAATCTTTCAGAACTCTGAGATTTTTTGCATAAGCAACCATGTGTGTCCATTGGGGGAGAGTCTTTTCCCCTGCCCAATCCATATGCTTTTTATTTTTTTTCATTTCTTCATTGGACTTGCTAGTATTCCATAATGACATTGTATAGAACTAAGAAAATCAGTATCCTTTCTGTGTTCCTGACCTATGGGAGAAAGCATGAATAAACTTTAAGTTCATGGATTTTGGAGAAGTTTACCTTTGATTCTTAGTTTACTAAGAATTTTTACTGCAAACAGATCTTGAATTTAACAAATGCTTTTCTAAATGTATAAAGATGATTATTTTTTCCTTTAGCCTTATTAGCAAATTACACTGATAAGTTTACACATGTTGAAATAGTCCTCTTCCTGTTAGAATGTAAGCTCCACAAGGCCAGGCAGTGTTGTATTGGAGTAGGCTTCCACTTATTGCAAGAGTTGATAATGCAGTCTTTTATGCACCAGATGTTAATCTATCGATAGATGGAAATTAGTGATTGAAGAAGCATTCATTCCACATAAATTAGTAAATGCTACAAGTCAGTAATCTCACCTCTTGTTGCTGCATAACCAACAAGTTCACTCTGCTGGTGTGTATTCCAAGAGAGAGAAAATAAGACAGAAGCTAAATCCCCTTTTATAACATAATCCCCAACATCACACAGAATCTCTTCTGCTGTAATAAGAGCCCCTGAACTCTTGATGCAGAAGATCAACATCACTTTGCAAAAACACAGGTGGGATAAGATATATAAGTGCAGTAATATTTGGAAAATACAATTTGGTGTGATTTAATTTACTAATATATTTTGTGTCTATATCAGTGTCTCAGAATTGTGCTCAATAAATATTTATGAAATAAGAGGATAAATCTTTCATTAATTGTGTCCATTGATACTGAATAAAAATGATTGTGTCAATCTGCCTAAAAGGAACTGTGATCTGTGAAAACGTAAGTGCTCACTCTCCTGTGGAAGCTGTAAGACTGGAATTTATGGTGGCATCAGCAGTCAGTTGTTAAGTGTTCTTATTCTCGCTGCTATCACAGAGTGTTCATCCCATTCAGAGGTAGAGGGACACATGGAGTCAAAGTACTATGTAATTTTATTTTTTCTTGAAAAATACTGGGAGATGAAATAGAACAACCTTGCCGTACAACACAATTAAGTCTAATGTTTTTTAACATTTGTATCTAATTTCAGTGACGGAAAGTTTTTACTCCATATAATCCTCTCCCTTTCCAAAGTGCAAGCTATACACCTTCAGTTATAAGTGTCTTGCCTCCTCTGAATGGTACATTGCATGCATTGAGGTGGATCTGAGAATGTATGTGGAAAAACCTAGCAGAGTCCCATCAGTCCACTCAATTGATGAGCCATGCACTACTGTTGGCAGTGGGTCCACCCAGAAAGTAATGTATGAAATAAAACAGCATGAATTCTGTTTGGATCTGGTTGGTGCTGATTGTAATTTCTATCTTTTGCTTTCTTACTTTTTTCGTGTGTGTCTTTGACATCTTTTAAAATCTGGAACCCTAAATCTGGAAGATGGTAAATTTGTTCTTTGTCATTCTGAGTCTTTCGATTCCACATTTGGTTTTACATTTCTTGAGCTTTGTAGTAGAGGCTTCTTATAGTCTTCATTTGTATTTTATACTTGCTTGCAGCTACCTAGAATAAAGAGGATGGGGAGGAAGTACAGGGGCCCTGGATTTAAAAAGGAATTCCATGATCAGTATTAAGAAATACATTACACACACACACACACACACACACACACACACAGTTTCAAGATTGTAGGCAGGCTCTTATTTAACATGCCAAACTCATAGAATGACCTCTCTATGTCCTGCACCATTAAATGAGGAACTGCTAATTATAGGTTGGTAGCAGGCAGAAGCCAATACCTATTAGGCAAATTGGGACTGTGGTCATTCTAACAATTACCCATTCATAATTATGATTCAGAACAGCATGTACAATATTTTTAATGTTAAAATTATTTATGGATGGAAATGTTTAATTATTTTATGTTAAAAATATTTTTAAAATCATCTTAGCTCATCAAGCAGTGACTCAGGTGATGCTGGTAAACTTCTAGTAGGACAGGATAAAGTTTCTTTAAATAAATACCTTTGGATATGTGCCTGTTATCAGAAATTATGGAATGAGACAGACATCATTATCCTATGTACATGTGTGATTAACAAGAATGATATGAATGTACATCATGCACAACTGTAGAAATGAAAATTTGTATCCCATATGTGTACAATGAATCAAAATGAAATCTGTAAAAAAAATTAAATAAAAGAAACATTTGGGCAATGGTATGACATTCTTTGAAAGCATCATGGGACAATGCAAAATGCTAGAAAGTAGATTCTACATATTCTTGTATTCCCAGTTCAATATACTATCCAAGACTGGTATCTCTGGAGATAGATGCTTGGGTTGAAATCTAAGTTTCAATACTTGTTTTTCTGTCTTGTGTCTGCAATAGTTAGTTGAGATAGTCAGGATATTTACTTTTTATGGTTGTTGTGAAGGTTAAACTGCTTAATACAGAAAACAAGTATAAAACCTGCCACAGAGTAAGTGCTTAATTTAGCATTTATTCTTATAATCCTTTGCTTTAATGAATGGTACTAGCATGCATTTGTTACAGAGCAAGATAGTTGAGAATCATGATCAGATGTTCCCTTTATTATCCTACAACCATTAACTGCCTAAGCAGTTGCCAATTATTAATATATACCATCCTCTCAATGAGTTTTCCTCACTACAACATTTCTTCCCAGCTGTGTAGAAACCACAAAGCAGGCAGAATGATTTTTAAAATGTATGCAATTGTTTGGATGTGGTTTGTCCAACCATATGTTCATGTGTTAGAAGCTCTTGTTCCCAGTGATGGGAGGTGATATGAAACCATTAAGATGTGTAGCTTAGTACATAGTAATGGTGGTCATTAGGGACAGAGCTGTCGGGAGGATTTGATGTAGTTCTTGTGAGATCCTCACTAGTTATCATGAGAAGATTGTTATAAAAGAGCAATCCTTTCCCCTCCCTGGTCTCTCCCTGTTTACCTGTCTTGCCATGTGGGCTTTCCTTCTTACATGCATTTTTGCCATGATGTCATCTGCCATGATATGATGCAGCTATAGCTTTTTTTTTTTTTCCCAGAACCAGCAGCATACTGTTAGAGTTTTGAGCCTCCAAAAGTATGAGCCAAATACTCCTTTTATTCTTCATAGAGTACCCAGCTACAGGTATTTTGTTATAGCCTTGAGAAAATGTGCATAGTATAGTAAATCACTTTCCTACATAAAACCATCCCATAGCTCCTCTCGGGATTGCTTTATTAACCCCGACTGGTTAATAATTCCCCAGCCTCATTTCTTGCCACACAAATTTTATTAAGGCTCCTTAAAAAAAGAAAGACTGCTTTATTTGAACTAGAGTTCTTGTTAGTAGCACTGCTTGTTTTTCCTCTCTTTCTTTACTTGGACCTTTAAATTGCAACTTATCTTTCAAAACTCAGTTTACTTTCAAAACTCAGTTTACTTTCAACCCCTTAAGTGTGGTTGGGTATCCTCTCTTCAAGAAACTGTCATGTGTACCTGAAAACAACAAATAAAAACAAAAAAGAGAGACCTAATGAACTCTTTTCTTTAAGCATCTCAAAGACTTCTGAGTAGAGACAGTGTATGGTTCTGTCTCTTCCCATAAAATTTAAACATTTTCTGGAGTATTTGTGTTGAATTTCTGTTCCACACCTCATATGGCATATATTGTCTATTCAAAGCCAGTTGAGCGAATGAATAGATAAACATATACATAAGTGTGGTGGTGGTTAATAAATTATATAACATGTTTGGTATTATGTTTTTATCTTTTTAAAAATAAATGTTAGTATTTCTTCTTATAGATTTAAAGTTTTTTTTTTCTAAAATGACCTTTAAAAATAGGATTCTTCTACTCACAAACCCCTTATGATGAAATCAATTCTCATTAAATTTGTAGTTGCTTAGAGATAAGGAGAGAAGAAACCATAAAAAGTTAATTAAGGAAACAAGAATTCAGGAAATGTTTTGTCATCCCTGAAATTGCACATAGAATTGAAAATACACTGTTTCTAATGGCTTGTTGTTTTTATATGTTCTTTTCACTGCATATACTATTCCATTAAACTGCCATCCCTCATCCCAGGGCCGTATTTCCGTAGTGAGGGCTGGGACAGCTTTATGTGGATATCCAGTCAGATGGATGCCTAGAATGAGACTCTCTCAATGTTTATCTAGTAGCAATAAGAATTCAAAACTAAAGGTTGTAATTACACATTGATACTAGGTAGTTTAGAATGTAAAAGAGTACTTGGTTTAGATGAAAATTAAATAATTTAAATTATTTGACAATATAAATAAACGTGAACTTTGCATCGTATTTTCTTTTAAAAATCTATTTATATTAAAGAAGTAGTTCTTTGTCAGGAAATTGATAAAAATTACCGTTTCTTCTAAGGCTATGCTGTCAATAAGGTAGCTCCAAGGCACATGGTCTATTAAATACTTGAAATGTGTGGATAATCCAAATTGAAATGTGCTGTGACTACAAAAGACATTTTGATTTCAGAGACTTAGTTTAAAAAAGAATATAAATTATCTCAATAATTTTATATTATTTGTTGAAATAATATTTTAGATATAGTGGATCAAGTAAAAATACATTACTAAATTTTTTAAAATGCAGGTGTTAGGAAAATTTAAATTACTTCTGTGACTCACATTTTATTTATATTGAACAACTCTGCTTTAAGTGTCTCCCATTTTGTTCCTTTTAATTGTATGTATTCCTAAGAAAATTTATGACAAAAGAGCTTCAGGCCTAATACCATTAACAAAACTAGTGTAATTCATTTATGTTAATGTACATAATAATTTATGCATAGTGTGGCTAAGTGCTCATGAATACTTTTTTTCTATAAGAGTATTTAAATATGCAATCAAATCACTTATTTTTACAAATGTCTATAATCTACAGTTTGTCTATTGGATCAGAGATTTTTACTTTCTTTTAAACAGTTTCTTACATAAAAATCATGTTTCTGACTCTTCAAATTCATTGTTTTTGTTGTTATTTTTCTCTAAAATCTCTGAAGGAAGTTTGGAAATTGCCACTTTTATTCCACAGCACTTGGTCGTTACTGTTGGGTTGCCTCACCTCCTCTGGAGCTGTGAATCAGGTGTGGGAATGCAAACCAAGGAGGGGAAGGACTTGTCTGGTAGGGGCAGTGTGTGAAGCAAGGCAGTCTTGGAAGCATGCCAGGGATGCTGAAACCAAAGCACAGCAGACAGTTCAACCAGGCTGTTGGTACAAAGACTGACAGATTTAGCATAGGCTGCAACAGTTGGCAACTATGGAAACCAGACCAAAGTGAGAGTAAATAAGGGTGGCAGGCAGCGCTAGAAAATCTCTTGAGCTGCAGGATCAGAGGCAGATGTTATTTTTATGGGACCTTCATGGCATTGGCTATGTGTAGGGGGTCTTTAGGACAATAACCCATTTCAGAAAATCAATTACTTTTTGTACAAGTTTGAGTGCATTGTAAAATGAAATTTCTGATACAGAAAATAGTGAATGTAATTTGTGTATTGCTCCAAGCTATTATACTGCACCATAAAATTGAGCAAAGGGTTTTATATAACAGAAAGCTAAAATCACACCCCACAGAAGGAGGAAATCAAATATGATCATTTGGCTCAAAGTTCTTAACTAAGCTCTTGTATTTGCCTTTCATTTTGGCACCATTGTCAAATGTCAGCCTTCAGGATTCATTTATATTTGATATATGATTTTCTAAAATAAGTGATAAACAATTTGGTTGTTCTTCAGTGCACCTTCAACAGTCATACACACAGAATTCAAAATTCAATAACAGAGTTTTTTGTATGTTTGTTTGTGTTTGGCTAACACAATAGCACTTTCAATTTTATTTAAATATACTCTTCTAAAGATATGTTTTTATTATAATCTATTTGTACCATGCTAATATTTTGCTGTCATAACTAGTCTTTTGGTGATGATTCTACGAATCATGGCACTAAATTATCTGGATTATCTTTCAGGGGATATAATAGCTAAATGCAAGCAATTTACTGGATCATAGGAAGGAGAATGCAGAGAACCTGGACTCTAGCTTGGGAAGAGGTGCACTGGGGAGAGTAAGTCAGAAGGTCTGGAATGATTTCTTTGGAACATTAGGAGAGACTTCCTTGCTGCCGATCTCTACTTTTCCTACACTGTGGAATCCTTCCTTCTCCATCTCCTTGAGTCCCTGGTTTCTCACTCTAATGTCTTTGTTTTAACCTCTCAGCTCTGATTACACAGACAGGTACAATATAGCAACCCCATGCAAGACTGATCACAGATCGCTTGTGAATGCCGCTGTAGGTGTATGCCATGAGAAAGGACAGACAGAAGCTAAAGCTGGGTTGATTAAGCCCAGATTCTAGAATGGGACAATAACTTCATTACAATATGAGCTCCAGTACACCCTTGTTGGGTAACATAACTTCTTTAGGTGTGCTTTCTCTAAGGAAACGGAGTTGAAAATAGCACTTGCCTTATGGAGCTGGTATGAAGATTGAATGAATTTTAAATAAGAAGGTTTTAGCCAGTTTCTTGTGTATAGTACTGTGTTAGTGAGGTTTTTGCTGCTGTGATCAAAATACAGGCCCAGAATAAATTAGAAGAGGAAAAGTTTATTTTGATATCAGAGGTTCAGTCCATGGTCAGTCAGCTCAATCACTCTGCACTCAAGGTGTGGTGGAGCATCATGATAGGAGGGTATGCAAAGGAAAAGCAAGGAAGCCAGGGTTCCTTGATAGCCTCATGGAGCAGGAAGAAGAGAGGAGAGAGAGAGAGAGAAGGAGAGAGAGAGAGAGGTGGGCATCCAGGGAAAACATACAAACTTCAAAGGTACACTCCCAGTGACCTCCCTCCTCCAGCCATATTTGATCTGCCTGAGGTTCCGTTTCAGTATAGTAGTCCTTGCAAAATTGTTAATCCATCAGATTAATGCTCTGATTAGGTTACAGTTCTTGTAATCTAATCATCTCACCTCTGAAAATTCCTGCACTGTCTCTTGTGAGCTTTCAGGGGATACCTCATATCCAAACCATAACGAGCAAGTACTAAAAAGTATTGTTTATTGTTGCTATCGCCAAGAAAGAATGTCTCAATTTACTGCCACATCTTCTTTGGGCTCCTTCTAGGCACCTCCTTGGATAGAGAAGGTTGAATGCTAAAATATTGATGGGGGCAGCTGATGGACATTCTTAGGAGAACCCTATGTCTAGCATACTAATATTCCCATAACAAGAGCCTGATAGCCATCATAAATTTTTATATATGCAGAAACACTATCAAAATCAATTATTTTTAATGAAGTTTCTCCTTTCTCAAAACATAAATCATGAGCAAGCTTTAAAAAATTAAGGCTGCCTTGAGGACTCTCAGAATGTTACTCTACACCGACTTAGATTTATCAATTCCATTTATTACATTTTTCTCTTTTAATTAAAAGGTGGTGGCTAGTCAATCATCATGTGAGTTATATAGTCTGTCACTTCTATCAAACACTTTCATATAAGACACAGAAAACAATTTCCTGACTGGAAATTTTTTTCTTTATGCTGGCACCATTTACGTTTATCAAATGAAATATTACAAAGAGAAGACTGGGGGCTTGAATGGCTCTCTTAAAACTTGATGCATCGTGGTGTAACAGAAAATGAAATCTGAGGAATTACAGTAAATGGTGCTATAAGAATAGCAACTGAAGGAGGCAAATGAAGAGGCACCATTTGTTAGTAAACATCCAAGAAAATCTACTACCATACTTTGTGTTACTAAGACTAGAAATTTCCAAATGGTGATTATATGAATTTTATATATCTGCTAAAATTTTATATTAAGAATTTTTTAGGCTGATTAGCTCCAGAGATTTACAACTTTGTGTATTTGAAGAATAAAGAGGATAAATTTCTTTCTTTTCTTTCTCCATTTTTCAAAATTATAGCAAATGCTCCCATAGAAATAGAACACACAGCTTGGAGAAAGCCATAGATAGGAGAGCATAATGGATATAAACAAAGGCTTCTCAGGAAGAAATGAGGGTTAGGAGGTTAGAGTGTCCTTGACAAAGTTTATTGACCTTGAATCTTTACATTTCCCATCTGTAAAATGGATTTGATAATAGAATTTACATTATAGGGATTTTGTGAGATTTTAACAAATAAAGGCATGTAGTTCTTAGAAAACTTTTCCAAAACAGTAAGCATTCTACCAACTAATATTATCATTTTAGTTATTATTAATTTTGTCATTTTTAATTCCATTTAAAGTTATTATCTTGACAAATTTATGTACTAATTCTTTTTATTCAAAATGTACTGCAAGATTAATTTCTGAAGTGTTTGTTTCAAACTAACTGAGTAAAAATTGAGATAAGGATGTAATTTTCCAGAGGTTTCTTCATGTAAATCAACATTAAGATTTAGTTCTTGGGCTGGGGTTTATGGCTCAGTAGCAGAGCACTCACCTAGCACAGGTGAGGCACTGGGTTTGATCCTCAGCACCACATAAAAATATAATAAAGATAATGTGTCCACCTACAACTAAAAAATATATGCTTAAACAGAAGATTCAATTCTTATTAATTTTAGAAAGTATGCTTTACCGTTACATCATTTGAATAGGTGGGGTATTGTTACACATGTCGGGTTAATTATGAGGAAAGTTAGGGAATAATATTGCTTAATTTCACTTCTTACAGTATAAAGATGTTAATATAGTTAGTGTTTTATATTCTTGATGCTGTGGCAAAAGTGCTGGATAGTCGAGAGATAGGATTTAGACATGATACTTTAAATTCCTATCTATGTGCCTTCTAACAACTCTCTGCACCTCCTTTTCTTTATCTGTGTATTTATTAGGCTTCTTTCAAGTCCCCAATTCTATAATTCTGAGTATGATGATGGATAGACAGTAAGGAATACAATTCATAGTAGTAATTTATACTTCATAATTAACTCTAAACCAAACTGAATGAAAAGCATAAGGTCTTCAATTACACAAAGAGAAATGGAATGTGAAATATAAATTATCTCATTTATAATAAAATAAAATTGAGTGTAAATTTTTAAGGAAGTCCTATATGAAACATTTAAATTTACCTCTACAGGTAATACACAGGAAAAGGAGATTTTAAAAAAAATCTACTTAACTCTAAGCTAGATTCTATTTCCCCAGTTAGATTGTACATTCCTCAAAATCGACATATGTAGAATCTACTTTGGAAAAATAGAATACATACCTTAAGAAATGAATACATAGCTTGCATTTGATAAGTGGCTAATGCTCTAAATAATGTATGTTCTTCAACATATATCATTCAACTTAGATTCCTTCAGTGGAAGCAAGTATACATCCCAGGAAAGAGAAATGATATGAATGAAGAGTAGTCTAGTTTACATGAAAAGCAGGGTTTAGCGGGAGGGAACAGAGGGCTTCAAAATAGAATAGGGAACATATTGTCAAGTGTCTTGAATAACCAATGAAGATATATAACCCAATTCTGGAAAAAAGCATAATCATTACAAATTTTTGAGAAAGAATAGAAAATATTCAAAGCATTTTGGCTGAGATTAATCCAGCCTCAATATTTAGGATAAATTGGATATGAAGGAGAGTGGAAGGAGAAAAGAAAGGTAATTAAGATTGGTTTAGTAGCAGTAGAAATACAGAGGAAGGGTTAAGTGCAAGTAGTTTGAATTCTTAAAGTACAGGTTTGATCTTCTTCATCTTTTCACCCCAAGTACACAGCATACAATAAATACTTAATAACTTGTTAATATAAAATTTTGAGTATTAATTAAGTATTAGGAGTGTAAGACAGGGGAAAATCAAACACAATTGCACATTTTCAAGCCTATGTTATTATCAAATAAGAGTGACATAGATTTATCTGTAGGGTAAGCTGATTTGAGCAAAAATAAATTCAGTCTTATACATGTTGAGATTTAGCTGAAGAGAAGTCAGTGATTTACCTGCACTGAATTAAGTAGAAAAGATATCAACATGCTTCTAAAACAGAACAGGGTTTTTTTCCTTTTTTTTTTTTTCCTTTTTTAATGCTTATCACTAGTTTTTCTATTTTAGACTGAAATGAAAATTTCAGCTAGGAAAAAACAATGTCACCTACCTCAAATGGCAATAGTCACTGACTGCATTGTGCAATCAGTTTATTAGCATATTTATTTATAATTAAATTATTGTTATAGAGGTAGGATCTAAGATGCTAGTATTGTTACACCTTTGACAAGCTCTGGAGATTTAAAGGTATATAGCCAGTAGGGCCACTTTAATAACTCTATTATGAATCAATACGGTGATGATTCAACTGGCATTTCAGAATGTATGCTAGTCAGGAAGGCAGGGGACAATGTACAACAGTTAAAACATCACCAACCACCTGCACATTTCTGAATAAACAAACATAACCCCAATAAATGACTTGGACAAACAATGTTTTGAGATGTATCTTAATAATTATATATTACCCAAGACAATACTACACCTATTTGCTTTCCTCCTGTGAGAGGCTGAGAGAGTGATTAAGAGTCATTGCTTGGATGAGAAAGGCATTCTTTTGTAAGAGCTCTCTTAGGATTGAAGCATGGAGAGAGTTATTCAATTACCTTCTTTATTAAGTCATATATAATACCAAGAAGTGATTTGCCTCTGCCAAACAAAATGCTCTCCAGAACATCAATATCAATTTAATTTTCAGAATTTCAAGTGCACTGAATTGACTTATAAAAAAAAAAGTAAAGAAATTTAAAACAACATGTTTTTGTGTCTGGCTTGAAAATCTTCAGGCATCCAATGTTGGGTTAGCTAATTAGTAGTCTGATGAATTTATTCTGAGGATAAATTGTATCCTTTTATACATCTGTTTTCAAAAACACATGTTTTTCTTTTCCTTTTTTTAAGGGAAAGAATTATATAAGTCCATGGAAATGGCAAAACTGCTTTACTACCAGTTATAAAATTTCACTCATGTACTGAGTTGTGTTCTATAATGATGGGTCTACTAAATTAATGGAGAAAGTAGCTTTAAATATAATCTACTCCTAGAGGATAGCAAATTTATAGCAGTGCTGTCTTTGCCTCTCTGTCCTGAACTCTATACTCATATATTTAACAATCTTAGCATTATCTTTATTTGAGTACCTAATAAATGTATCAAGCTCATATATAAAAGAGAAATCCAGGTTTCCCCTTACATTCTGTTCCTCTTCCTCTCGTCTCTAGCTCTGTGAATGCCTCTGTTATACATCTGGTTTTCAAGCCTCGCTCTTGGGAGGCAGCCTTACTTTATACATTCCCTTCAAATACTCTTTCCAATCTGCAAATTCTGTAGCAATTCTTTACAATTGTGACCTGAATCTGAAGAGGTTTCTCTGTATTACAGCTATCTCAATAACATTCAATCTCCCTTGGAATATAGCAAAAACTTCTTGTTTCCACCATGGTCTCTTCCATTTCCATATAAAATTTTAAATAATCTTTTAAAAATGTAAACATTCCTTGCTTTGTCACAGATGCTGAGGAGCAGTGATGAACAGGATAAGTATGACCTCATTTGCAGGAGCTAACATTTTAATGGAGCTAGAAGAATTGAACAAATCAAATAATTGAAATAAGATATTTTGTAGGAAATTTTTCCATGGTCTTATATTTTCAAATAAAGCCACATACCTGAGAGAAAATAAAAATACTAAACAGGACACATCAGCCACTGCTTAAAAATACCTAATGACTAAAAATCAGTCTAGGTCCTTGTTCTCAAATAGTAGAAACCAAGTCTTACTAATTCAAATGCCAATCTTTTTTTTTTTTTTTTTGCGGTGCTGGGGATTGAACCCAGGGCCTTGTGCTTGCAAGGCAAGCACTCTACCAACTGAGCTAAATCCCCAGCCCTCAAATGCCAATCTTAAAGAGAGTATTCACATATTCTATTCCTTGGTACTCATGCCTTTGTGCAGTCAACTTCTATCCTGGATTGATGATCTATATAACCAATAAAAGATTATTGAGTTGATGGGATATGACTTCTGTGGCTGTATCACAGAACATGTTATTTCTATTCTGCTTTTCTTAGATCTCTTACTGTGGAGGAAGACAATTGCCATGCCATGAGGACCCTCAGCAGCCTCAAGGTGAGGTTTATGTGGCAAAGAATTGACCAAAGCCAGTTAGAGACCTAGGCCTCATGATAGCCATGCCAACCAGGCATCGTGGAGGCAGATATTCCAGCCTCTGTCAAGCTTTCAAATGAGTAAACCTCTGGCTAACACCATGAATGAAACTTTGTGTGTAACTGTGAAAGCTACTAATTTAAGCTGTTTTCAAATTCCTGACACACACACACAAAAAATCAATGAGAGATAATTAAAATTTATTTTGGTTTTAGTTGGTGAGGTTGGAAAATGTTTTTGTGTAACAATAGGTAACAAATATATTAATGTAAGTAGAAAATCATTTTGTAGAAAAATAGTGGTACTTCAAAGAATTTCAGGGGAATTTAGAAAATTCCAAATTCCAGGTTCAGGATTACGCATCTAGGAGCCACATCATAGTCACACTGAAGAACTGGTCCACTGAGGATATTATCATGGAGTTTGATGTCAGTGGTTGACCACAGCTACCCTGGAGACTTCAGTGACCATTAGTGGTGATCTTCCTCAGAAACTTAGTTTTCTGAGGAAGTCATCATCACAGTCATCATCTAAGAGAACTTTTTATATTTCCTTTGACTCTTTTATGGCTTCAATGTAAACTGGAGAAGTTTTAGTTTCTAGAGTATGAAGTGCAGATTTTTCTTTTCCTTTGAGATTCAAAAAATGGTAAAAGTCTCTCCAATATAAAAGATGTAAGATATTGGGTAGACAGAATAAATGTAGTAAAATATCTTCTCATTGCAATTAGAATAAAATTCAAATGCCTTACAATAATTCATAAGACTTTACACAACTTAACTGTGTTTTCTTTCTTTCACTTTATCTTCTACCATCCTTTTCCATACTCATTCTGCTCCATTATGAAACTCTTTTTGTCTTTGTAACATATGAAACTGATTTTTACTCCTGTAACTCTGCACTTTTCCTTGCATGAGCTGTGTTCTTTACTAAGGTCCTCACTTCTCTAGCTGGAGTCTTTTCCATCAGTCCCCACATGCCATGTTACCTTCTCAGAGACGTACTTTCTGATCATTATGGCTAAGTTGAGACCACCCTCTCATTCTCTCTTTAATTATTATCACCTATTTTTTTTCATTTTCTGAAATTATTGTTTTGTTTTCAGTAAAACTAAATGTTTTCAGTACATGTCAAATAAATAGTAGACTTCTCAATGTTCACAGACTAGATAACTTAATATTGTCAAAATGTTCATACTACCTAAAGCAATTTACAGATTCAATATAATCCCCACCAAAAAACATTGATTACGTTCTTTGCAGAATTAGAAAAAAAATCTCTAAAATTCATATGGAAGCAGAAAAAACCCTAAATAGACGAAGAAATCTTGAGAAAAAAAAAACTAGCTGTATCACACTATCTGACTTCAAAACATATTTCAAATCATATTACAAAGTTACAATAATCAAACTGTCTGGTTTCGGCATAAAATCAGACACATAGATCAATGGAACAGAATACAGTGCCTGGAAATAACCCCATGCATTTTTAGTCAACTAGTTATCAACAAAGGCTTCAAAAAACACATTAGAGAAAGGACAGAACCTTCAATAAACAGTGCTGGGAAAATTAGGTATTCACACGTCAAGATTAAACTCAACCTGTGTCGCTCACTCTGTGAAAAAATCAATAACAAATAAACCAGAAGGGCTGGGGATGTAGCTCAGTTGGTAGAGTGCCTGCCTTGCAAGCACAGGGCCCTGAATTCAATTCCCAGCACCACAAAACAAAACAAAACAAAACAAAACAAAACAAACAAACAAAAAACTAAACCAGGAAAAAAAAAAAAAAAAAAAACTAAACCAGAAACCTAAACCTAAGACCTAAAAGTCTGAATCTATCACAAGAAAACAGGTGAAACATTTCAAGATATTGGCAAAGGCACAGGGGAAAAAAAATCGACCAATGGGATTATACCAAAGTAAGAAACTTATACACAGAAAAGAAAATGAGAGTGTGAATAGACAAGCTAGAGAGTGGGGAAAAAAAGCTTTGCAAGTAATTCATCTGGCAAAGAATTCATATCCAGAACATATATAAGGAACTTTAAAAACAGTAAAAAATTCCAAATGACAGGAAGTGAAAAATGGGCAAGGGATATGAATAGATATTTCTTAAAAAGAAGAAATTTAAATGGTCAGCAAACTTATAAAAGCTCAGCTTCGTTACCCATCAAGGAAATGCAAGTCAAAAATGCCATCTCATCCCAGTTATATTGGCTATGATCAATAAGGCAAAAATAACAAATGCTGATGAGGATGTGAAGCAACGGGAATGCTCATGTTCTGGTGGTAGAATGTAAATGAGTATAACCACTATGGAAAACAGTATGAAGTTTCATTAAGAAACTAAAAAAAAATCTACCACGTGATTCAGCCATCCCCTTTCAGGATATATATCCAAGGAATGGTATCAGCATATTAAAGAGACATCTGTGTGCCAATACTTATTGCTGCATTAAGATATGGAAACAAATGCTGAACAAATGATGAACTGATAAAAAATGTTATACATACCAAATTGAATATTGTTTGACCATAAACGAATGCTATTTTATCATTTGTAGCAAAATGGAATACATTAAATGAAATTAATTAGATGCAGAAAGATTCTTCATGTTCTCTCATATGCGGATGTTTTAAAAGTCACCTGGAATGTATAGTAGTATTTACTAGAGATTAGGAAGTGGGAGGGGAGACAGGAGAGTGAGAGGATAGATAAGAGGTACTCAAACTTAGTTATATTGAAGTCACAAGTTTTGGTATTCTATAGAACAGTGGGGAAACTATAGTTACTATATATTTTTTAATAAATAGAAGGGAGAAACTCAGTAGAAGAGAGTAGCACAAAGTAATGATAAGGACATGGAAATGTTAATTGTCTGACTTGATCAGTACATATTGCATATATATCTATGTCACCCCATACTGTACCCCAGAAATATACAATTGCTTGTCAATTTTTTTAAAAAAATTAAGGAGATGGAAATATCAACTACCATGATTTGATCAATACACACTATGTGCATGCATTAAATTATCATATGGGGCCCCATAACTAGGTGCAATTAAGAAATTAATAAAAGAGTGAATGATGAAGACAAATAATTATACCTCCTTTCCCAAGACCTTTAGATATGTGTACATAAAGAAAACGTAACACTAACTAGTTATCCTTTTTTTGAAAAAACAAATGCTTGGGGTAAAATAGAAAATGCTTTATGGAAATATTTGCTTTAAAAATAAATATATTATTGTTTCCCTTCCTTGAACCTATTTACCTCATTCTGTTTTACCAATCAAATCCGAAATTTTTTTCAACAATGTGATGTGGGTGAGATTGGTTCCACACACATATCTAAGCAAATCAGGATCATATTCCTCTGGTCACAATGATTACTCAGAGGTCGATAAGGGAAATGACTCTGTGTAACCCAAAGAAAGTCCAGGATTCTATGTGGTGGTGGCAGGAAGAAAATATATTTTTATTCTCTTTACATTGTGGATATGTAAAGTATATAATACCAGTTGAAGCTGGTAACTGAACTATAAGGATGTCCAGATTTAGGTGAAATTCATTCTGTATCAAAAAGTGGAAAATCATAACAAAATTGAAAATGTATTAACATTCTGAGGCAGCTACAACTTTAATTTTTCAGTTACCTGAGGCACTGAATTTCTTGTTTTCTAACACTTTTAAAATGAATCCAAATTACCTGATACAAAATCAAACAGAGGTAAATTTCTGACATGCCCTAGTGCCTTCTGAGTTTTTGAGCAATGTATGTATTTATATTTAAATATATATATTTAAACAAATTGAAATCAGATTTCCTATTTATTAGTCATCAGTTAGCTAATTCCTCCTGGATTAGAAATGATCCTTCCTAATTTAACAGAATAAATGGGAAATAACCTGAAAAGATGGACAATTTTATGGTAAGAATAATTTATCAGATTGGTTTTTCTATTAACATAGGGAATAATTTAAAGGAATAATGGTGATACGTTCATAGCAAAATACAACATAGCTTTTATTGAGCTATATACAATATTACTAAACATTCTTTCAGTTACCAAACATCCTTTCAGTTTGGTTATTATTTTGGGTTAATTTTTGTAATTTGTTTCTGTCTTTCTATTTAAAGAATAATACATACATTTATAAAGAAATGAAAAGTTATTCAATGGAAAGTGTCACTTCTACCCTCAGTTCCCTAGTCTTGACCAGGGTTATTTGGATCATATGTGTCCTTCCATGAATATTCTATATCCTTTTTCATATTTGTTCAAATGTATAAGTAGAGTTGTTAAATACCTTTCATACTGGCATTTTTAGGTTAAGCATTGTGGAAGTCAGGGAAAGTTAGGTTCCATTGCAATAACCAACAATTCAAAAGTCTAAGAGACTGAAAGCAACAGAAGTTTAATGCTGACTCATGCTGCTTGTTCATCCAAGCTCAGCAGAGGTCTCTGCACCGCCTAGATTAATGAAGCAACCAGTAACTGGAACATTGCTGGTCAAGATTAATGTAAGGAGTTTATCTTCATTCTTTACAGACTCTGTATGTGGGAATTCACCTATCTGGTAAAGTTTCTGTAACTACCAAATCAATACTCGTAGAACTTCCAGGGTCACTTTCCACTATGCCCAGAATGGTAAAAATTTGAGTTGCCCCACAGTGCACATTTTCAGCTGAGGTCAAATAGAACGCTTCTCTGCTTTCTTATTTTATCTATCATACTGTGAACAGGTATCCTTTCATCAGTCTAGTATTATTTTTTTCCCATTTTGTGCATTTTTGTTGGATATTTTGTTATTTAAAAAGGGGATATGACAAATGATGGAGTGAGACAGACATCATTACCCTTTGTACATGTATGATTAATAAGAATGATATGAATGTACATCATGCACAACCATAGAAATGAAAATGTTTACCCACATGTGTACAATGAATCAAAATGAAGTCTGTAAAAATAAAAATAATAATTAAAAAATAAATAAATAAAACGAGTTAGAAAAAAAAGTGACCCAGAGTGAGGAGGCTAAAGTATTGTCTATTGCTGCTATGCAGAAGGCGGCGGTGACGTGCCTTAGTAGAGAAAATGCACATCAGATAAACTTTGTTCAGGCATGAATCATAATGGTACTGTTGACCATGAGTTTACTGTTAACGAATCAGTAATACAATTCATTCAGAGAAAAAGAGGAGGAAATTTGGCATTATTTATGTGACGCTGCTTCAGAACGTGGTAAAGCAATATCTATGGTGTTTGGATCCACGTTATGTAATAGTAGCATCTAAATCTATGCAAAATATGGAAAATGGTTAAATTTCTGGATTCAATAGACGATAATCAATAAAACAGAGCAGCACACAATATGGTGTGAAGCTAAAAACAAAATTACATATAGGATGCCATGGCCAGGAACATGCTAAACTTTCCTTGTTACTGTTTTATTATAAAGAAGCACTGAAAATAGTTATTTGTAAGATATGTACATATCTATAACTATCTCCAACAAAATGTCTTTAAACATAAATGCATGTATAACAAGAGTTATTGGTAGGTATCTTTCTCTCTATATATCCCTGTTTAAAGGTGTCTTTAAGCAGAAACATGCAAAACAAGTGTTACTAGTATTTATCTATCTATATCTATATCTATATCTATACCTATATCTATCTATATTTATATCTGAGTTCCAATTAGGTGTCTTTAAACAGAAACCATGTAAAACAAGTATTATTGTTGTATTGGTTGGTTAATGAAAATGTGACAAGAGCTTCATAAGAACCTAATGTGGCATTTCTCCTGGGAACAGTGATATAGTATTTGCTGCTTCATTGTTTATGGAGATTTTATAGAACACAACTATTGAGAATAATGAGAACTGACTTTCACTAGCATTGGCCCTTAATGCCCTGAAGTAACACATATCATTTCTTCTCATATTTCATTGTCCAAAGCAAATCATATTACTAGCTTCACAGGGTAAGAAATAATAATATTCCTAAAGAGAAGAAAACTGTATATTGGAAAACTGCAATGTATCTACTGAAAGGGATTTGTAATAGCCACAGTTACTCCAAGAATGTTGCATTTCTAATACTGCTTGAAAATGCCTGTATACCTACATACTCATCCACTGACACTAAGAAGGTGTCACAAATATATTTTATATAGCCTCTCCTCTACAGTCTGTGTTATTTCCTGTAAATATACTATGTTATAGAAATACTATCACTCCTTTGAGAGTTTCCTCTCTCAAACCACTTTCTCCATTATCACTCTTTTTGGCTTGCTGGACTGCTTCTTTGTTTGCCATGCATGGAGTAATATTGACAAAAATGTTTAGCAAAATAAGACAATCTATATTTATATTCATATTAGTTTATCTAGATGAGTATCCTTTAAAAAAATATGAACGTTTAGTGTCTTCAATTGATTTTGAGATGCAGCAGTGCACATGATGCTTTGCAAGGTTGCTAAAGAAATAGATCTCAGTTCTAGATTGAGATCATAATGTTCATTTAAGGAATTCTTGTGCAGAGAAGCAAATAATTCCTAGGTCAACCTTTATTCTCTTGGTGACTCAAAATCATCCTTGTCTATTTTAGTTTGATTAGCTTACTGGCTGAGATACACACCAATCTACCTTTAGTTTTTAAATTTATTTAGTTTTCCTTGTTTTTTATTTTTTTTAGACTTTTTGCTTTCTACATTTTGAGGCTATATTATTCAGTTATAAGAATGTAAAAGTTATATATCATTATGGTGAGTTGAATCTTTTTAATTCAAATGTTTTATTCTCTTACATTCTATTTATTTGATATTAATAATTGTGATATCACACAATAAGCTTTCTTGACTCCATCTCTATAAACTGTACTGTTCACCTGATAGGACAGTCTCTTGATTTTAAATTACTGAGGTATGTTTAAAATCCCAGTTCTCTTTGTTAACTAGGTTACAGAGAATACATAAGGAATCCCTGAAAAGCCCCCTTTATCTGGACCAAGGTAGGAGGAAATGTTCTTTCCCTGCCTCCATGGGTGATACTAGCTTATTGACAAGCTTCCAAGGAAATCCTTTCTGTCACTATTTCATCTTCACCTTTTTAATATTTAAATGAGGTGGCTGACCTCATAGGATCCAAGAAACATTTTTCATGTCCTTGCACAGATGAATGAACATCTTATTGCAAGATGTTTGGGCAGTTGGCACCTGCTCTATAGTTCACAGTCATTGGGGCCTCAGCCAAAACCAGTGTAGAAAACCATCATTTTAAATTCCTTTTACACTATTTCCTTGAGAATGTGCTGACATCCCTTGACGTTTTAGAAATAGGATTGTACTTTTAATTTGAAGATTTGCACGGACTTCTGCATTTCCTTTAATATAATTTGTATAGTTTGAATTGCAGTTTTTTTCTATTGCAACTCTAACATATTTAATAAAGTATGTCAGAACAGTAAATAAGATTTCATTAAAGTTATAAACTGAGAATTCAAAGCCATCCTAAAGATTATGCTAATAGAATGAACTTTAGATTTATTGAAGTTCGGTTAAAGATTCGTAAACACATTTTGTTAAAGACTATTGGCAATAAGACTCCCTCCTAAATCCTACATTTGAAAATATTTTTTTTACAAATTGACTATTCCTCTCTGAAGTCAATGTAAATTGGTCTAATGAGAATTTCAAACTTATGATTGCTCTTCTATTCCTTTTGTACCATTAAAAGAATACATCTTCATACAGCATTCATATCACTAGGCTTGTATCTCCGTTTCATATATATATATGAAACAGATTAAAGACTGACTTGTGATAATTGGGGAGCTCTTCTCAATCCTTCAAAAATGCTTTTAACTGGTTTGTAAAAGGCTGTGGGTTAATTACTAGCTACATTCATATTAAAGTTCATAGGTGGTGATTAATTTAGTGATTAATAAAGATAAAAGGGACAATGTCTCTTGATTATGTAATGGGACCAAATAATTATGCAATTTTATTTGGATATGATGGTTCTAGAGAATAACAAAAGGTAATTGTGAGGTTTTTTTTTTTTTTTCAAACTTACTTAAGTCTTCCTGGCATCTACAAAATCCTTTTGTACTCTTCTGGCATTCACTAGATAGAAGTTGAATTGAAATTAGGCAGCAGTTGAGTGTTTCTAACATTATTATTGGAATATCTGGATGAGCATGGTTGCCTACCACTGTTGGCTGATTTTCATTCATCTTCTGCTCTTCACAGAAGACGGGCTTTGCAAACAGATTTCCTAACATTTGTAAGCTGAAGTAGTTTGGCTTTGCCTGCCAAACTCACATTGATCCTATACACTTCCTTTATTTCTAGCAATCTTTGTCACTTTTAATGGCTTCTCAGCTCTTCAACCTGAAAACTATTAGCGAGGCAGATGAAAGGCAAATTGTGAACAGGATACTGGGTTTATGGATTTTTTTTACCATCTAGTATACATTAGCTTGGCTGGAAAGCAAGAAAAGTCACTTCCCAAATTTATCCCAGTCTTCTTACTGTGACAGGAAGAAGAGGTAGCCTCTCTAACACAAAACATATTAGCATTTATTATTTTTATCTGTTCTACATAGATGAGGCTTAAGGACACTAAAGCTTTTTTGGTAAGGTCACATGGAAAAGATTACTATTCATTTTCACAAGTTCCTCAACTTCATTGCTCTACGACACTGGGTCATAGATCTCTAGGTGTTGCCTTCCAAAATGTCAGTTAACATCATTCTTTACTAATGCACATTTCTAAGATGTATGTTAGAGTAATATTAGCATTCGGAAGGAACCATATTTTTATATACAAAGGATCTATTAGATCACTAATAATCTTATCTCCTTAATTAATAGGGAAATGGCTAGTACAAAATAGACAGATGATTTGTTCAAGGTCACACATTATTGTACAAGGCATTCTGATCCCTAGTGTTGTATCTATTTTTATTATACCTGCCACCTTGGGGGTTGGATTTCTTCTATCTGTCAATGTGAACAAGTTATTACAATGAAAATGTGAGTCTTATATGACAGAGAACTTAAGGTCTGTGCCTGAACGAGTTTTGTATTTTGAATCTCAGCTACTACAGTTACTGTATGTGGCCCCTTAACTGATCATGATTCTTATGGATCATAGACTCAGGTTAACAACCTGTAAGAAGGGTGTTAATATTATAAAATATTATAATATTATATGTCATGCCCATTCTATAAGACTCTCAATAAATCATTTATATTTTCTTCCATATCTATTTGTATCCCTTACATTTTTGTGTTATACTTGAAATAAGCTATATTACCATCAGTGCAAGTGAAAGAGGATGTAAAGGGTAGAAAAATAGCCATGGAAGTGATACAACTTCAGCAAGGTTTTTGTGAGGGGAAAGGATCTCCAATGAACTGTATCACAGTCATTATAAATTCTAACAAAACAGGTGTAAGTTTGGTGGGGAGTCAGACTGACATAAAATGTAGATGAAGGAGAAGTACAAAGAGGGACAACTACTTGTCACACATTGAGTTATGATCTGAGCAAACAATCATTCACAATGCATCTCCAGTAAAACAGCTGCAAGTACTGGGGCTCTGGGAACGTAGCTCTAGTCCCCTGCAAAGAAGGACACTAGGAAAGAGACCAAGGCAGACATCAAGTTTACCAATTTGTAATGAAGAGAACAAGATGTATTGAAGTGCAGAGTTCATACTCTGTGCTCCTTCCTATTGTAGCACATATTAGGCCTATTGACCACAAGATCATTTCATCTGTGGGGTTCTTACAATCCTGGTCTAAATATAATTCATCAAGAATCCACCTAAAGGTAGAAAACAGCTGACTCTGCAGATGCCATTACTGTTAAGTCCCCCTGTGAGGGTCTGAGGAAGACAGGAGTGGACAGGACGGGGAGGGGAGTGAGACAGGTGCCTATTGGCATTCTTTTTGCTACAGTGAAAAGTAAAAGTCAGATAGATGATCAGTTAACGGTGATTCATTCTTTTGTTTTCTTGACCTTCCCACCCTTCTTAAGATCAGAGCAGCTTCTCCTTACTCAGAGATGACAGAAAAGACTCCTGAGCTACTCCACTCCAATGCTGCAGATGCTCTAGATTTACTCAGTTGCTCTTGGTTTAGTGTGTGTTTCACACTCAGGATGGGACCAGAGGGGAGAGGGGAATGGGCCAACAGCATTATTTTTATAATCATGTAATCCACATCTGCTTCTACCAGCGTACTTGATCCTGATATTATTCAATTTAGTCTATATATATACATATTATAATGATATATAAACTAGATAGATAGGAATCTAACCTATATACATATATAACATACACACACACACACACACACACACACATATATATATACACATGTATATAATCTGCCTGTCATCTATCAAACAACTCTGTTGAAACAAAAGAAAAGGAGAAGAGGTTTTAAGCACTGCGGTACCCTAGTGAGAAAGAAGTATAGAACTTTTATGGGAAAGTCAGCCTTGTGATTAGACCATTTTGATTTACTAACTGGTGCTTATGGAAGATAGACAACTGTCTCCTCACAGTGATTAGGAGGTAGGGAGAGGGGCCCTACCTTTTCTGATGATTATATGTTAAAAAATCATGCCTAGGTCCTAGACTAACATTTCTGTGTTGAACACTGGTCAAAGACTGGGAGGAGATTTACATCTCAAAGTGGTAGAAAAAGAATTTATAATTGCAAGTAAATACTCTTAAGAAAAAGGAGGTTAGGGATCTGTAGTGTGTGTGTGGGGAGATCTACCTAAAGTTAAATAAAGCTGAGGGGAACAATAGGACCTCTGTTGTTTTTCAGTATTTTGTGAGTTTTGTGTTTGTTTCAAGTGCACTGGTGAACCTCAAACATGACTAGAATGCAATGAATATTTTGATTTCCATTGTGAGCTGTAAACACTTGAATATATTTCTATTATCTACTTTAAAAAATATGCTCTGGTTAAAACTTAAAAAAATAAAAAAGGAAGAAGAGTAACAAAGCTTTTATTCAAGTGGAGCACGTAGACTTATCACTTGGTAAAGGATAGTAAAAGACTCAGCTTCTTAGCATTGTTTTCTTTTCCTTTCAAGTACATACACTTACAAGCCTTGTGCACCATTAATATTGGGCAATACCATGAGTCATGAAAAGACAATGGAATGGCAGCATATTTTCAGAAATCTTGCACCAAAACTAAAAATTGTGCAGGCAGAAAAGGATATTGTCCTGGATAAACAATAAATGGAGGTCACAGTAAGACAAAACAATTTAAAGATAGCATGTTATTTATCAAGAAAATACAACCTACATTTTAAAATATTGTGGTAGAGGTTAAGGATACTGAAGTAAATAAAATGGTATTGATTTTACCTTGTAGCTTAGGTTTTCATGCTCTAAGCTTTTTTTTTTAACTTATTACAGTGCTAATCTGTACTCAGTTGATATTTGTAGAAAGAATGAACAATCATAAGAAGGCAGGAACTAATATTTGAGGAAATAAAATAATCTCCTTACCAATACAGAAGAGAGGAAGAGCACAATTTGATATTATCAGATTTTCATCCATGTATGGTAGCACAGAAGCGACTACAAAATGTGGACAGAATTTCTCATAAATATATACAGTAATCTCTTTGTGATTGTCCCCTCTTCTTCTTGAGAGGCTACTAAATTAATCTCAGAGGTATATATTTGCAGCTCCAAAGGCCAAAGGCTCTGAATTTTATAATGAAAACCAAAAGGTTGGGCCTCTCACATTTTAAAGAGGACACTAAGGAAGGGAAGGTGGGGAACCAACTTCCTCCATGCTTTTTATTAAACAAAGGAAGTTTTGTCTTTAGTTACTAAAATGTTGAATGCTATATCATCTAACCTTTACAGAACAAAGAGAAAGAAGGGGAAATAGAGGGAGGGAAAAGAGGAAATGTAGGACCAGAGGTGGGAGACCAAATGGATAAAACATTCACTGGTGACAAAAATACGATCATGCCCCACAGAAAACTGGACAGCTTTCCATCGTCTGAATAGGGCTTCCAGAAAAGACAAATACAAATTACCCCTGTAGATTAATCTATTGTCCTCATGTCCACACCTAAGAAAGAAACTAAATTTTGTGACGATGTTGATTTCCCATGGAAACTGATTTTCTCTTCCTCTGGACAAGTAATAGAGGGTTGAAACACCCCCAGACTTTAGCAAAGCTTTCTCTGCTGAGGCAAATAATTTTCCTCTTTACTGGTCTTCTGTTCCTCATTCATAGCTCATTCCCTGTCACTATTCATGCTTGAATCTTTGCATAAAGTAGCCTTGATACCAATCTCACAAACAGGATGACAAAGAAACATGTGTCTGGAATCTGCCAGGGGAACATTCAGAGGGTGCTTCCTACACACACCACTTACCATGTACCCCTGAACTGGGGAGCCTGGGTTGTGCTGATCATTCATGGGTGGCAGTCTCCTGCACCACAGAGTGCAGAGGAAATGCCTTTTCCCATGTCAAATTTAAGGAAGAAGATGTGTAGCCATTCCCAGCGTTGTCTCAGATTTAATAATAATCATGATTATTACCTTCGAATTTACTTTGAAAAAAAAAAAAAACAAAAAAAGACCTCATTGTTCCAAAAGATGAACTTTCAAAATTTGGGCAATTTTATCATCAGATTATCTTTTGTAATGTTTCTTCTTTCTTTGTGAGTACAGACAACCCAGGAATTATTTCCCAAAATATTTCAATTATGACTTACAGAAAAAGAATTTTCACATCAAAACAAGAAATATTTGTCATTTATTGTGTCACACTCTTTCCTCCAGAGCACCTCCTTTTTAAGTTATACTAGCTCCAGAGGAATGGATTATATTTTAAGCATAATATACAATCCAGGTCATTCATTTTAATTCATCAGTTCATTTTTCATAATTATTTTACCATTAATAAACACATCTTCTATAGCAAGTGAAATATTATTTATGAAATGTAAATATTCTGCTTTCAGAAACCCTATTTCCTGTGCTTCAGAGGGTCAGAAATTCTGTTTTTTATCTGTCATAACCACCTGGTCCTTGAATTTTCTCAGTTTGACTGCCAATATAATTCATCAAGGTAGTATACTAAAGGTATTTTTGATTTAACATTTCACCAGTTTTAAAAGTAGGGCAATTTTTGAAGCAAAATAAATCCCTAAACTCAAATATAGTTTCTTAATCAGTCCCTTCTGACTATGAATCCTTTATTTGTCCATTTGGTCAGGTGATTAAACAACAACAACAACAACAACAAAGACCTTCTGTACTATACAGTTTTCCTTCAAATAGACTTCTGACATTTGCACTTGCAAGTCAAGCTGGGTTCAATCAGTGCCTATTAAATTCAGTGCTTTGGGGACTGGGACTGTAATTCATTGATAGAGGGTTTGCTTTGCATGCATTAACCTATGGCTTGCATTTCCAGCAACACACACACACACACACACACACACACGCACACACGCACACACACACACAAGCTCTCACAATTCATTGCTTTTGTTTTCCTTGCATGTAAGAAAGTTCAAGTACTTATTTCCAACAAAAAGTTTTAGAAATTTGTTTTGATAGAATCACTGAGAAACCATGCAGTTTTAGTGCAATGGGCAATAACAAATTTTATCTATTGGTTGAATTGGAAGGAAATAAGAGAATCCAGGTCTATTTATATTTTCTTAAATTGCTACTAACTAGGTAAGAGACCCAAAGGTACCACATCAAAATGTGAACAATTGCTGAGCTGAAGAAATTAAGAAGAAGCAGATGAAGAAAATCTCTCCACCTTTCCTCTGTATACTTAAAAGCAGGACATATAGTCACAAAGATGAAAAAACTCCTAACCCTCTTCCTACCAGAATGAACAAAGGTTAGACCTTTATGGACCTAGAGATGGTATCAGAGAAATATACACTAATAAACCATACTAATGTAGATTTTATTTACCATTTTTTTTTTTTTTTGCCTTCCCACAAGTTCCTGCCTCTACTGACTTGAAGCCTTTTTTGTCTTGTCACAAAAATTTCCAGTTCTTTGTTAAAGAGGCACTGTAAGCAGGATTCAAAGTTGCCTGTTTAAGAACTCTCCATTGTCTAGGTGCCTTCTTGGTACATGTATAAAATATACATGTAAATAAACTTCAGTTGCCTTTCTCTTAATAATTTTTCTTTTGTTATAGGAATTCCATCTAACCACCAACCTATGGGGGTAGAAGAAAAAGGCCTATTGCCTGATATTGAAATTAGAAAAAAATAAATAAAAAAGAATCACATCTATGAAAAGCTGATTTTCAGAAGTTTATTTGAGGAAATGAAAATCTTTTGCTTGAGAGATGAGCATCCTTCCCTGTGGGCGCTCTTTCCTTCATGCTTTTCTAAGAGAGTCCTTGAAACAAATAGCTTCCCCTTGCACTGGTACAACAAGCAAATGAACAAAAAATAGAGAAATTAGAAAGCTAATCCAATTTTTGAATTTATCAAGTAAACATTTTACTCTAGGAAAAATAATAAAAATTCAACTGATAAATATTGAAATGCATTTCTTTGTCCTATAAAAATTCTGTGTAATGTTTTCTTTTCAGTTCTATTTAGATCCCAATTAATTTCTCACACAACTAAATTTCTTAACTATTTATATATATGTGCACAAAATCACTCCCACAAAGTGTCTACACATTTAAAATATTGAGTCATAACACACAAATATATTTAAGCTTGTTCTTACTATTGTTTCTATAAGCACCATGAATTGACCCTATTCTGTAGGTATTTAATTTGATGAATAGAAGTTCTGGCTAACTAAGGGGAATTTGCTATGACCTGTATTAAACACATATATGTGGGCAGGCTAATCATCTGATTGTGTCTTAGCTGCTCTCAAGTAAACAAAATAATCAAAAAGAGGTTCTGATTTAAATAATAAAGGTAAATGACATAAAGAAAACCCCTGCTGTTATCCTGAGAATAATTTTTACCTGGTTACACTCACCAACAGAATCTATTAATAATGGAAATAAAAATTTTACTGTGACCAATGAAAAACATTTAATTTAGAATATGTTGAAAAATAAAGCAAACTAGTATTTATTGTATATATGCCAAAATTTAGCCCTAATTCTTGTGATGGAGTTTGGTGCAATTTTGATGAGGAATATGTAAAAATACTAATTCCTGTATAGTACTTTAGACTTTTGTTATGTGGTCTTACAGAATGAGAAAAAAAATTAAGAGTTTTATATATTTTCCTAAAGACCACTTCTGATACATGGATATTCAAATCTTTCTCTTTGGAAACATCTTTCCATTCATTGTTTTTATATATTTATTTTTTCAGTCAACATTTCTAAATTGGTTAGAGCTTCATTTGTGAAGAGTTTTGATTTAATTCAGGTCCTTCTCCAATACTAATTTTATGTAATCTTTGACAAGATTTTTAACTTTACTTTGGAATTATTTTGCATTTTATTTCAATTTTATTGTCTGATTTTTAGAATACTCAGCTATCCAGTTGAGAATTTCTGGAAATAGTCAATGAGATTTGATAAAGAAATCATTAGAGATAAGCCACAGAATAATGTTTGAGATGACATTAAGTATTTACAAATATTAAGTTAATTGGCATGGTTTTCCAATTCTGCAACTGCAGACAATAAAAAACCCCATATAATTGATGATCTCAGAACTAAAAAATCCACAAGTACATTAAACCTACTATCTATAATGATGATAATTAAATAACTGCAGTAAAGTATACATTCTACCAGCAGCTGTCAGGCAAGATTTATTTGGCCTGCTTTAACTGTCTTTCATCTGTAATTATGAGCTTAATTAGTTTATAAAAGATGATAATTCCCATTACTACTGCTACAATTTCTTTCAAGTTCTTTCACTAGTTTTAAATTAGTTATTTAGCAAACCGAAATATTCATTTAGATTTGCAAAAGAGCCAGTGATGATTAATTTTCTGAGACTTTTCCATAAAACATGTATAATTATATCATTTTCCTTCGTTCACAAAAATAGCATTCGTTTATGAAATATTTCATATTACAATATTAATTTAGGCCATGAAATAATAATTTTAAAAAGATGCATACTGTTGGGTAATCTTAGAAAAACTAGCCATCAGCAAAGAGATAATGTTTTACTTTAATAGAAAAAGAATAATGTTCAGAAGCAAATAATTCACATCTTAGCTTTTTTTCAAGCCATTGGTGTGAAATACAGGCTACAGAACTCATGATCCCATCTCTAAAACTACTTTCATACTAATGTAATTTTGAAAAAAAACCAAAAAAAAAATCTGCCTTCTGAATGACTTCTTAATATACTTCCTTAAAAACAAAAAAGTTCATTTTTAATGTATTTAGGTGAAAAATGATGTCAAATGTAATGAGAAATCACAGCTCCAAGGTAATTTACAATCAAAATAAAATTTAATCAAACATCATGAATTAAATATAAAGGCCAGTTCCAGGTCACTACATGGGATGAATACATGTCGCTCTCTATCCTTTACCTATGGAAATGCTGTACTATAACTGGCCCATATGCTTAAAAAATTTACAGTTTTATTTTATCTTTCTTTGGTAACAAATCTCTTTCAGAGCTGTCCTCCGTTGGTAATAACACTGGTCAACAAGAGATGCAATTAGTTATTGATTTTGATGGTGCATGCTCAAACACCATGTTAAAACTAAGGGCTTTTGGATCCTTTTACTATTTGTTATTTGAAATTTGAATGCAAGTGATACCTCTATTAATTCAAATTTATTTTTTTCTTTTTGATTAGTCAGCCACTGTTTAAAATGCTGCAGAATAAGGATAGAGGTTTGGCTTAGTGGCAAAGAGCTTGCAGGTCATGTATAAGGTCCTGAATTCAATCCCCAGAACATGGCAATAATAATATAACACTATAGAGAAAGAAATAAGATTGCTTATGTTGGCAGGGGAAGTTATCCTATGCCAGCTTTAGTTATAGTGGCAATGAAATTCTGATCTTGAAGCTTTTCTTTGCAAAAGAGATTCTTTGCAAAAAGAGATATCATTCTAAGTGATATTCCCCCAAATGTATGGAATTGATTCCTTTACTAACTTGGGAGCAATTAAAAGGAGATTGCTACTTCCCTTTCCCTCTCTGATTGCCATCTTGAGGCAGCTTAGCCTCATTGGTATTATTTTCTTGTTGAAAGTATCATCCTGGCAGATGCCTAAAAGGAGGCTACTGGGTAGAAGTTCTCTCCATTTCTCTGATTTAATATTTCAGCCTTTGTGTGCCTTTTCTTTTTACAACTAATTGATGTGAGTTAGTTAACATGGGATGAAACAAAACCTTGTTTGTCTTATCTGTCTATTCTCCTTCCTCTCCTTGCTGTATTAGCTATTTAAACTTAATTCATATTGGTTTCTTCTTCTTTCTGCTAAAACAGATGGTAATATCTTACTATTGGGCATGTCCATGAAATAAATAAATCATTAATAAAAACACATTTTTGCTACCTAAACAAAACTTGATTTCAGAGTATTCTTTAATTATCACTCCAAATGATTAAAATTGGTTCATGGAAAGAAACCTATTGGTCATTTCATTTTATGAGATAGCTTAGAGTCTTATATTGGCTCTGAATGGAGTAAATAAGGGCTATCACAAACTGACTGGTCAAGCTGGGTGTGGTGGCACACAACTGTAATCCCAGCAGTTTGGTAGGCTGATGCAGGAGTATTGAAAGTTCAAAGCCAGCCTCAATAATTTAGCGAGGCTCTGAGCAACTTATGGAGACCCTGTCTCAAAATAAAATATTTTAAAAAACTGGGCTGGGGATATGACTCAGTGGTTAGGCACACTTGGGTTCAATTTTGGTACTAGAAAAAAAAAAGTGGGCTGTCAAGTTACATGTTTGGGATTAGGAACACATTTTTGTGTTTGTGCAGAAATGGTGTCCCATTGTGGTTACAGTCCCAGGATGGCTGCAAAACCTTATTACAAAGTCATTTATTAAGTAGCACTGTAGGAGGAATCCTTAGATGTCTCTTAATGGCATTGTTTCTATGGTAAAATATATTTTAAATTTTAGCCCTGGTCTTCAGAAATAGCTCTCTCTATAACTCATTTCCTTTCTCCTTTTTGTGGCTATCTTGATCCCTTTGGGATTTCATTTTTAATAGTCATATGTTTGAAGGTAAGGAATTTGTTCCCTGAGTGCCATCTATTCCAACGCTCTTTCCCTCCCAGAATTTATAAATTTTGCTTCTTCACAGTTGAAAATATAGGTTATTAGGTTTTTTTTCCATAGTGAAATTATGATAGATATAAATGAAATTTGAAACATACATTATTTAAAACATATGGTAGGTTCAGGTGTTTAAGATATACTCATCAACTTTTTATTTTTAATAGAATATTAATGATTTTAGGTAGTCACATTATGTTGGGCTTAACAATTACTTTGAGCACATTCACCAGTGTATACAGGTCCATTTATGTGAATGTAAAAAGGATACCCAAGATTGAGAAATGCCATGGCATCTATGCGGTGACAACCAGAAGCTGAGGAATGAATCAGAGCTCTGTAACAGGAAGTTGTGAATAAGCAAAACTGGCACCTAAGCCTGTAGGGGTAGCCTGAGCAGACTCCTTTCCTGCAACAGCACCCTCATACTGCAGAACCTGAAAACTGTTCCTCTACTTGTCTTTGGAGCTGGAGTCTTTCAATAGCACCTTTGAGTGGGGGTTTAAGGAGGATAGGTAGACTAGTTCTCAAGTAGGAAAATCCCTGCATGGCAAAGGCTGACATTTTATAACCAAGTTGCAAAAAAGATGAAGTCATTTCCAGATCTGTTTGCCCTGTGATTTCTGCTGGTCATGCAGGCTCCTGCTTCTCTTGGGGCATTAAGCTATGTAACTCAGTCTTCATCCTGAAACCTCAAAAGAGACTCATCCATCCTTGCTGCTTCAAAGGAAGTGGACAACACTGAGCATTCTTGGTATCATTCCTTATGTATCTCCATGTACTACCTCATGATAAATTCTCCTCTCTTCAGGAACTCTAATCTCTTTCCCCTTTTGCTTGTAAAAATTTTAAAGAATTCCCTCATCAAACGACAACAAAAAAACAAACCAAAACATTCAAAAGTCTTAATCATTCATTAGGTCATAGATTAATTTATTTAAGAATTCAGATGTGCCTATTCAAATGTCACCTATAAGGTACGCCCACATTTTAGAACTATTCTAGATTTTGTTTGTTTCTTGTATTAAAGTCTGAGGTACCTGATCTAAAACTGTTTCATCTAAATTCCTTTATAACACTGATACCAGTCTTGGAGATCAGGAAGGGGTCCTTGTTCCCTGATGTTAAAGATTAAACACCCGGCAAGCATAGCAAGCAAGTTTTATTTAAGAAAGGGCCAGAGACTCCTCAGAGACCTTTCTGAGGACATGGGGTCCCAGAGCTAGATGTTCATGGGAGGGGTGCATCTTGCTCTTTCATAGATCCCAGAACCCTTCTTTTTAATTATTGTCTTGTCTTTATTCCCCACTTGTGTGACCAAGGGCAGGGACATGAAGGTTAATTGATAGCAACCCACAATGCCCAGGAGCATGATCTCAGAGGTTAACAACCCATTGTTCTTTCTTTGGTAACCAGTAGTCATCCTCTCTTGACCTTTCACTTATTACCTACATAGACTGCCTGACCTTTGCCCCTGCCTCAGTTTGTTGAGGAAATGTGACAGATTCTGTCCACTTAGGCCAGGCAGGGCTGTAGGCAAATTGCTTTTGGCAAAGAAATCATGTAGGGAGTCAGCACAGTGGGCCCATTTTACAGAATTATTCTTCCTTGTGTTCCCACCATTCTCATCTATCTTTCCTCTAACATTCTCCCCTCAGATTTTGAACCCCTAGATTTTTTAGGGTATTTGGGTGCCAAGTTGTTCTGGATACTTCCTGATGAAAGGAGGCAACATCCAGGGGAAAGTGGCCAGAAGTCCTTGATCTCCCTCAGGTGGAGTATGGAGAGTAAAGGGTAGTTAGCATCAGGGCATTCCAGAGGTCCATGTGGCAGTTGAGTGGTGACATAGGGCAGAAATCATTCTAATACAACTATAAAGAAGACAGCAAAGCAATATTTTTTGCAAATAATTAGTATGAAAGTAATTAATATTATTAGCTGGTCTCTGAAAATCATGAAGATAGTAAATCACTAAAGATCTAGGTGGGATTCACATGCTACTAATTTGTGAGTGGAAACCAGCTAAGTCTTTAGAAACCCTAGCAGAGTTGTTACAAACAGACGCACAACATTTAGTTTCTATGTCACAGATGTCCTCATGAGTTGTAGTTAATATATCTAATGCCATCTGATTTTCATAAAATACCTTTGTATTGGCATTGCCTCTGTGTTTATTAGGGATCCCTTTATCTGTGTCACTTAGGGCTTTCTTGGTAAAGTTGGGATTTTTATGTGCCACATTACATCTTTTAGACCAATATGAGGGGTAAATATTGAGGCTAGATAATCATTCAAACACAGATCAAGCCTTCCTGTGTAGGAGGTTAGGAAGATTTGCAGATCTCAAAGAGCATGTGAACTCTGACAATCTCTTTTCATAGTCATCAGGCACTCCTAAGAACCCTTTCTTCATAGCCTTCATCATTACCTACTTTTGATGGGGCTGACACAAGTGCACATCTTAAGTTACATTAAAGGAACTACTCTCTTTTCTTTTAAACGTCCAGTTATAGTTACACCTTATTTTTAACTCTCCTGCCACATGTTTAAGACCAACCTGGCCAAATTGACCTTATTCCTATCTGTTATTAGAAGTCAGCTGAGATTCCTCAGGGTGTCACTCTTGGGAACTTGTGAGAAACCTCTTAGCTTCTCTACTGCCATCTACCAGGATTGGTCAGGGTTTTGCTAACAACATGTGGCTTCCCTTGGAAGCACAAGGTACATTTTCCACTCCAATGACCCTCTTCTTCACAGTATGTGCATTAGTTGGCTTTCTGTTCTCTAAGGTTCCTTTGATCCCCCTGATTGGGAAGTCACGTGACCCAGAGTTACAAAGCCCAAAGAGAAGTCCCTGGATTCCCTGGGTCTGAGCTGAACTCAAAGGGCAAGAATCAAATATTGACTATTTTCCTTTTTGGTTCTTTTAGTTTCTTAATTTTAGTCCCAAAGTTTTGGTTTTGAACACCTAGCAGGCCAGTTTTACTAGTCTTTAAGTAGGAGTACTGTGTTTTAATTTCAATGTCTATAATTTTACAGTTACTTACTCCTTCCAGTGAATTGAGGTCATTATTAGTACTGGAAGTCAGCCTTATGTCCTGTCTATTCTATAGGTGATGACTTCTCATCTCAAATTAACTCAGATTGTTACATTAGAAGTTGAACTTCTGTAAAGCACTCAGACAAGTTATAAAGTTTTATAAGGAAAACACAAAAATAAAATGAACAAGAGCAAAACATATTCAGTTTGTAAAATAATTATAAACCTAGAAACAATTCTTTTAATCCTCAACCTTTACTTAGTTATATACTATAGCCCTTGTCTATTTTGAGATCACAGTGATCCTTATAACACTTTTGAACTTAACTTTAAGTGAACTCAAATTTATCCTACATTGAAGTTATCCTAACATGGAATAAGGTGAGAGGCAGGGTCCCATCTCAGGTGAGGTTGCCTCTTGACAAATCTTAGATAAAGTGTTTCATTTTTGAAGCTGATCTTTGTAAAATAATATTTACGAAAGAGGCAAAGTTCTCATATATTGTTTCCTGACTATGTGAATAGCAGTTAACAAAACTCAACATTACATCTAAAATATGAATCAAGCAAGCTAGGAGAGCTTTATTCCCCCTTTTTTGTGTAAAAATGGCAAAATGCTTTCATATTTCACATTGTCAACCTTTAAATAAGTCGGGCACTCCTTATTACAAGAGTACATTTAAGTTCCCATTCCCGTACAGAATAATACAAAATTTTATATATAACATTGATTACAAGTTATTTTTATCCAATTACAAAATATTAAATCACATGTATAAATTCCCAACCAAATTTGTTATTTCTATTCTATATAAGTCTTTTTTTTTTTTTTTTTTTTTTTTGTGGTGCTGGGGATTGAACCCAGGGCCTTGTGCTTGTGAGGCAGGCACTCTACCAACTGAGCAGTATCCCCAGCCCTCTATTTAGTCTTAAAGTGACTACTGCTACAACAAACTAGTTTGGAGAATATTACTTTGGTAAAAGGCTCTCCTAAACTTAATATTGTAAAGACTTGTATACTTGGAGTACATGAACACATCTAATATATAAAGCATCCAGTAACAGTTGTTTGTCTAACCAGAGTGCTACAAAACCTAATCCCTGTAAGACTAGTTCCCTTAAATAATACAACTAGACACAAGAAATTATCTTGATAGATAAAAGCAGATTAATGCTTTAAGAAACTCTTGTTACTTGAATACATAGAGAATTAAATTTTTGTTTATATCAGTAGATTAGGATTTGGCCTTGGTGGGGGGCGGGGGCAAATAATTTCAACTGAGTGTGCTAATTATAGCCAACTTAATTACACACAAATTTGAGATTTACCCTCCATAAAACTTGTGTAACTTACTCTACATGTTTACCATACAAAAGACAGTCTCATCCTAAACAATTTCTTTTCCTTCTAATTTCCATCTGAAAATATATTTCTATGCCTAGAACTTTCTTATATCTCTTTCCAAGTTGTTGACCCTTTTTTAAATTTACATTCTTAAAAATCCTTATGAAATTAGTGAATTTAGACGAATTACTCCATTTTAATGATACTTTATGCTTTTTACAGGACTTTAACTAAAACACAACTGAAACCTTTAGTCCTTTGTGCATATAGAATTATACCTCACAGAATTTTAACACTTACAAAGCTTGCTTTTAGTGAAGACTCAGAAACAAAGCAATCTTAAAATCTTTTTATTTACCCATTTGTAATTTAATGCTTAAATATGTATTAACTTATGGAATTCAAGAAATTCAGAATACTTGATTTTATAGCAGTTGATGTTTTAACATTGTAAATTAATCAGATATCTCCTCTAATAAACACATTTATGAAGACTAATTCCATTTATGTTGAATCTAATTTACCCATTTTTACTGTAAAAACTAAGATACCAGACAAGTGTAATTAACAGTATAAGCCATCTTTTCCCTCTTGAAGAAAAATCCTAGAAGTAATGGATATTACACTCTAGATATTTTATAGAAACTAATCCTCTACTAATTGCCTAACCACCTAGAAAAACTTGTGGGTTAGTAATTTTAAAGACATCTTTACTCTTATCTGTTTGCCCAATTTAAATTGAACTTTAAAAAAAGGTTCAAATTACATGAACTAAAAGGAATTTGAATCCTTCTTTAAAATTTTTAATTTAATTTATAAGTACTCATTTATCTATATGTCAATTTTGGGACCATATAAATGATATGCAGACAAAGACACACATATAAACACACATCCAATATACAAGGTGCACAAATGTACATAAAAACCAACAGAAAACCAGGATTTTTGAGTTTTTCCTGATTAATTGACCTTTGAATAAAGAGAAGGAAAAACGTTGAAAAAAATCTCAATAGTTAAATAAGACAAAACTGATCATAATATGTTAATTTGATCATAATATGTTAATGATCAAAATATGTTAATTTAGGCACACAGGATTCAAACATGAATTTACCACAAAATCATGAGCTCAAAAAGTACACAAATTTTTTTAAAGTAGTTTTAAAAAAAGACCATAATTACACTAGTAAAGGAGCACATGGAATATCTTTAACAGACGAGAGTGTACTTGTAGATCAGAATAGAGTCAGTCAAAGTATTTAAAGAATGTGGGAGCCCTGAAATCCTCAGGCAAAGTTTCTCAAGTTAAAGAAGACTAGTACATATGAAACCATTCCATTTTTGCTCCCTGAACATATTGAGAGAGCAGAGTCACATAGTACAAAAGCAGGTAAGATAGCAATTCAGGTCCCACAGCAGTTTGAATTTAAAAGTGACACTTTTTTTCCTCTGGTCCCAAGCTACTTTTGGACAATTGAACATACAGTTTACATTCCAGATGAAATCCTTGGAGAGAGAGCTATCTGGCAAAAGCTAAAGAATAAGGAAGGGTACTGTTTTGCGCTTGAGAGACACACTTGAACATTTTTTTTTCTTCCTTTTGTAAAAGCAGTCTCTTAAGATGTGGTGTTGTAGTGTATATTTCCCTCTGGAAACCATTTTTCCATTTCTCTAGTTGGTAATCAAGCCAGGTTTGGATGCAGAAACTTATAAGGCATCTCCTTTTCCTCAACTATGATTAGGTCCTCCACCACTATAAATTTTGAGGATGAGGCTCCCCTCTGAATAAAAAAATAAAATGGACAAATGGGAACAGAACTTGGGTGCCTGCACCAAGGAAACGATTTTTGGCTAGGGGATATCTCCCTGATTCTGGAGTCTCTAGCAGTCAGCAGTTTATGCCCATCCTTCCATGACCTCTGGGTTTAACTGGTGCCTTACCAGCATGGTCGTAACTTCTCTCCTCTTTCATGGATGGCCATGAGAAACGTGCAAACCTCTGGATGATCCACCCTAAACCCGTGACTTGTTACCCCTGGAGACCTTGAAACCCTTACATACCTTTCATGTAATAAATCCTGGTCTGTCTGTGCTGGCCTACCATTAGTTAACACATTTTTGGGGGGAGAAAAACTGGGCCTCGCTCAGAATGGAGGCTCATAGCTGAATCTAATTTACATTTTTGGTACAATTTGGGTTTTTTTCCTTAGGCTTCCACATAGATAGGGAAATTCAGGCAATTTTCCTTCACTTTTACAAAACAGGCTAAGTTGCAGAATGGTATTAAAATTTATATTTCCCCCTGATGGCCATGATTCTTCCATTAGAGTGTTTTATTGAGGCCATGCTTGGCAGCAGAAGAAAATGAGACACTTTTTCTTGAGCATCTGTGGATCAACCTTGCTCCAATTTTTCAGTATGCAGGCTAGTGGAGAACTTGGGGTAACTGTTGAAATCAAGACTCCCATCTAAATAAAAGAAAACAGAACCCAGGAACCCACGCCAGAGGAACTGCCCACTTTGCTAGGAATATCTCCCTGATGATCTTCTGATAGTCAGCAAACCCACCTCCCATTCCCATGTCCTGCCAGAATTATTGTTGCGTTACCAGTGAAGATATAAGGGTCTTTATTGCCACATGCCAAAGAGCCAGGAAATCCAGCCTCCATGGTTCTTACTGGATTTCCATGGCCATTATCAAATTTCCAAATTTTGGTACCCCAAAAAGCCTATGGTATTACTCTGCTTCATGTGTCTATATAATTAGTGAGTCTAACTAGTAAAAATTCTCCTTCTATTAAGTAAGGTCTGAGAAATCTGTGCAAGGCCAGGGTCATTAGGGATAAAGACTAATAAAAAGTTTATGCTTTCTGTGCGCCAAAGGAATCTCCAGAGGGCAGAGAGACATCTAGTAGTTGTTGAACGCTGAACAGCCTTTTCCCAGAGGAATCCAAGGAAGAGGTCAATTAAAAGACCTTTCCATATGAACCATTCCATATAAAGTCCCTCTCTCAATGGCTAGAGTCTGACAGGTGAGGGAAGGGGTGTGCTTGGGAGGAGTGCGCAGGGGAGGTATATGTGTTACTGGGGCATTTTCTCAGCACTGCCTAATTGGTCACCACAGGATACCCAGAGGGCTGTCAGGAGAGGTGGTCAGTGAAGAATCCTTTAAGATTTACTGAAGAGAGGCCCTGGCAAGAATCTAGCAGCTGCTTCCCTCCTTTGCTCAAGTCCTCAAATCCAAAGGAAGAATAGAATAAGGGGCCACTGTCTACTAGTGCCAGACATGCTCCAAGCCAGAATGGGAGAGTAGGAAACAACTTTTGCAGAGCCCAACATGCCTGACCCACAGGGCAGGTGATTAGGAACTACAAAACGTTGTTAAAGCTTTCACCAGAGATTTTAAGAGTGGCAGCCATGCTTAATTGCAGTTAAATGGTTGACAGATGCCCCAAAGTTTCCTCCAGAAGAGAAAGAGAAAGAGGTAGACACACCTCAGAACGACATAAGGTGAGGAAGAGCTTACCTTGGTGATGATTCTGGGAGAACCCCCAGCTGAAACCGATCTTAGAGATCAGGAACAGGTCTTTATTCCCTGGTATTGAAGATTAAACACCTGAGAAATGCCAAGGCAAGCATAGCAAGCAAGTTTTATTTAAGAAAGGGACAGAGAGAACTTCTCTGAAGAGAAGGGATCTCAGAGCTGGGTGCCCATGGGAGAGGTGCATCTTGCTCTTTTATAGATCCCAGAATGCTTTTTAAAAAAATTATTGTCTTGTCTTTATTCCCCACATATGTGACCAAAGGCAGGGACATGGAGGTTACCAGAGTGCCTAGGAGAATGATCATAGAGATGGAAAACCCATTGTTCTCTCTTTGCTAACCAGGAGTCATCTTCTCTCTAGACTCAGCGTTCATTGTTTACACTGACTGCCTAACCTTCACCCCTGCCTGAGATTCCTGAGGAATATGACATATTCTGTCCACTTAGGTCAGGCAGTGCTATAGGCAAATTGCTTTTGGGCAAAGAAAGTATGTGGTAGGTCAGCACAGTGGGCCCAATTTATAGAATTATTCTTTTATTCCTTTTATTCCCTCCATTCTCATCTATCTGTCCCCTAACACCACCATGGGATTTAACTACAATTCTTTCATGCTAATTCATGCTTTTTTCTCTTGTAGTTGCTTTATATTCTTTGAACAAATTCTTCTAAAACAATAATTTTTTTTTTCAGTTGACACAATTGAATATCCTTTGGCTTTTTTCAAATTTTCTCTTTTAAAATTTTTTGCTATTTGTTTTGTTTCCTCTCAACTTACTCTAATTTTTTTTTTCTGTTCTTTCTTCCTCTGCATCTAAATCCCAACATTCCTGAAGACACTGCCTTTGACCCTTGTTCATTTTTCTTTACTGTCACCATTGTTTCAACCCCTCTTTCTATGACGCCAAAATTTATATCTTCAGATGTGATTTTGATCTTTGTTCCAGTTCCATATTGCCATTGTTTTTCTTAATAATGGTGCATGCATTTCTGGCTACTAATCTGAAGGTCTAAATATCCCTAAGTCTTAGCAAATGCTGGACACACAGGAGGTCATGCTAAGAGTCATAATTTAAATTTCAGAGGCTCAGACCCCTCATGTGCATTACCCAGGGCACCAAATTCCTCCTAGTTGTTTCAGGGTTTCCCTGGGAATCTTCCATGTACACATAAGCCATTATATTCTGTTCTGCTGTGGTCCTTTCAAAATTGTTCAATGTCCACAATGCACTCAAATGAAGCTGTCACTGTTAAGAGTTACCCTGCTTGGTAATGCTAATTCACTTCTAGGTACTGTCTCCCTTTTCCACCCAATTCTCTTTACCTTGTTTTAGTTTTATTCATAACCATTACTGCTACCAGACATTATCCATGCATGTAAATGCCACAGGGAAACCCGTTAATTTGTATAATTAGTATGTGTTAATTTTCATAAAAGAAAAAAGAAATATTCTACAAAGGGTATAGGTCCATATTTTTGCAGATTTGCTTCCACCCCAGACAAATTCTTTTACTGTCACTTGGATTTTTCCCAGAAATGAGAAATCTTCACCGCTTGGAAAGAGGAGTGTTGAAAGTTCAGAAGTTGCATGTCTTTGTTGTTGTTTAACCAACAAATCTATTTTTCCCACTCAAAAGATAAAAAAAAAATCACTAATGTCTCTTTGCTCTACATAATTACGGCTTCATGCAAAATGTAAAATTAATTACCATATTATTGAAGTTATTCTTTGTGTTCTCTATTTGAAAATCATGAATGAAAAATATGTCTCTCAGAGAATGGTAGGAGACATCACAAATTTATTGTTTCAAGTTTCAGTTTCATCTAAGAAAATTAAGCCAATGAAGACATTTTAAAAGTCACATTGGAATAAAATTTAAAATATACATACACTTACATATTATAGACTTTCAGGGTTTTTTTTAGCAAAACTCTTATCACAATATTTAAGTTAACCTCAGAGTCGTGATAATTCAGAAGTTGCTACTTGTGAGAAGTAAGCATCTGCAGACCAATGCCAATATTTTGTATAGAAATAGCAATGAGAAGGTGAGGAATTTTTGTCAGAGAAGGTAATTTAGCTAACTTTGTAAGAGGGTACTTTGCTAACTTTATACATTCCATGGATTAATGTTGGTTTGTAAAACAAGAAACATTTCAGATCTAAAATCCTGATATTCTCTCTTCCATCTCTGACCTCATAGAAATTTTGCCAACACCTTGGATGAGTGCTTGAAAAAGTCTTTAAAGAAGCTCTAACAAATTCAAAGGGAAGAAATGTAAAGCATTCTAAAAAGATGATTTGCTGGGAGGGGAGACAGGGTCAGAATTAACTCACATGACAGGGCTGAGTTGCTTACTAATCTGAAAATCTTTTACAGAAAATTTGCCAGTTTTATGCTACCAGGTTAAAAGTTTAACATATTGGTTTTTTATAATTAGTTTCTAATTAAGTCCCTGAAGAATATTTGACACTCAGTGTTCATGTAAGCATTTAATTATTTTTGGTGGCAAGTTTCTGACAAGTGCAAAGACATGAAGTTTACTATTGCTATATCATTCTTTAGAAATCTGTCCCTTATTATGTTATCAGATTCAAATTAAATATTTTAAAAGTGCCCCTAGCTGTTTATTATTCTAACTCTTGGTTAGGAACCACAATGGTAATTTACCTAAAGGGACTTATAATACAAAAAATTAAAGAATAGTTTTAGAAAACCAGACTATGGATTATTCAGAAAAGCAGCATCTAGCTGGCTGTTTAAGGTTTAATTGCAAAGGCCAGAAAAGTAGACCAAGAAAGCTGTGATTCTCTGACTTGGATTCATTGAACATAAACTTATTATCATTAAAAATTCCTGAAAATCAAAATAGAATATAATTCCCAAAGTTACATATATATATATGTTAGTGTTGGCCAATTGATACTCAAAAAGGAATTTTCTCAGTTTGATGCAAACAGAAGCACTTACACGAGACTTTCAGGAAGTGTAACACCATACTCAAGCCATATCCTGGCAGTGTGCTGAGTTTATTTTGTCCTTGAGATCCTGGAACAAAATGAATGGAAATATTTATAAATGGAATTTGTTATTAAATAATTTTTTAAACAGTGAAGAAACAGTAATTTTTAAAGTTGCGATCATCAGGTAACAATTTAGGCACAATGGCATATTATAAGCTTTTGGTTATTTTCTTTCTCTTCTTACTAGCTTATTATTTCCTGATTAGAAAATGATTTCATTCCCATTTGTAGTGAGTTGAGGAAATGCATAAAGGTACTAAAAAGAAAATACAAATCATTCGCAGTTTTTTACCAAAGAATTAATTGCTGACATTGTGACATATTTTCTTACATTTTTTCAATACAATTATCTAAGGGAGTGAAGATTTTCATTCTGACACCACTCATTGGTTGTTGGACTGCTGGAAAAAAAAAAAAAAAAAAAAGAAGAAGAAGAAGAAGAATTACTACTGAAGCCAGAATTGACAGGCAGTTAGTGTAGGAATCAGGGAATCTGGTCAAATTGAGGAATGGAGTCTGGGAAGTTGGAGAAGCCCCTGGGAAGTTGGAATGTCAATGCCTCCAGAGCCCTTTGATCACCAAGTTTACCTGCTTAACTGCCCCTCCCCAAAAGCTGCAGG
>JAJEJO010004831.1:150667-310740 GCA_020662805.1 Glaucomys volans | reverse complement strand
CCCCTGGGAGATTGAAATGTCAGTGTCTCCAGAGCCCTTTGATCACCAAGGTTACCTGCTTAACTGCCCCTCCCCAAAAGCTGCAGGCAGGGAGTTGCTAATTAATGCCTCCTGGTCCCCCACCTGAATCTCCATGTGGCCCTTTCCCCTGCCATTCGCACCTCACCTTTTTGCTGTGTCACCACCGCCATATGGGCAGGAAGGGACAGAACAAAAGAAGACCCTAACCTATGAAAGATGGAGGGTGCGCTCACTTCTCGGGGATTTCAGAACATCAGCCATGGCCCCCCTTCTCCCACCCGGGAGAAGTTTGTATTACTACTTTTAAATAAAGCCTGCTTAACATGCTTGCCTTGGCGTGCTTCTCTGGAGTTACACTTCAACACCGGAGGAAGCAGAACTCATCACCGGTATGCAACGGTATCACTACTATTTTAAATGTAATGTGTGATCTACCTTGCCCTCAGGTCAAGTTCTTTATTCTTTAAAAATTTTAACTTCTGGCACACTTTCTTTTTTTTTCAGTACCGCCCACCCCACTAGTCCTGATGATTAAAACATCTGAACATTTGATACTTTCAAAACCTAGGCTGTCAGTTCTGTGATCTTCTTGCTTACACTGATCTTTCCCTCCACCCTCCATAGCCAGTCTATCCTATGCCCTCTTTAGCTTGTCAAAGCCGCTCACCACACCACTGACTACCGCCTTCTGCCTTTTCAATTCACATCCTCCACTTAAATAACCCTTGGACACCATTAACACCTTCAAATCAACACCTTCAAATCTCTCTGTGCCCTCTTTCTCCCTAAATTGTGCTTTCTTAAATTTTCTGATCTTCATTTAAATCCTTTCTTTGCATACATCCTCAACTAACTTGCCCCTCTACTGCTTTGTCATACTCAGTAAAATCACAATTTCAGTTGGTCGCTAAACTCAGGTTGGCCTTTAATGTGACTGACTGAGATGACTGAAACTCTCTCCTTGGCTTGACTAAACGTTATAAAACTGTTTTTTCATACAAAGAACAAGGTACATTAGAAATGCCGTATATCTTAGACATCCAAACAGGGGATTTCAAATGTCTCCAAAAGGACATTTCACAGAATAAGTGTTTTTTTTTTTTTTTTTACTAGAATTTGAGAGAAACTGCCTGGGGAAGGAAGTTATACATTTTAATTAAACCTGGAAGATATATTATGCTGATCAACATGTTGTAATACACCTAAATAATCTACCATTCTATGGTAAATTCCAGTAATTTAGAATTGAATTAAGATATAGACAAATTGGAAAGTACCATAAAATGAACATTAAAGCAGGGTTGAACAATGTAACTCTAATCGTTGTCTGAAAGGGGAAAGCCAAATTTTAGTTAAATTCTCATAAATGCATGGAAGAGTAATTTAAAGAGGTTTAAAAGCAAATTTGAAACAAAGCAAACAAAACATTTAAACCATTTGCTTATGAAAATGAAAGAAAAATGGCCTAATTCCAACATTGTCTTATTAAAGAATGGTGATTTTAAGTTTAAAAAGTGTAAAACAACCATGATTAAAAGAGATAGGAAGTCTAAGATAAGCAAAAGAATGTTCACTTCTAATTTGGATGGGGAAGAAGGGCAACATTCTACTGGAAAGAGAAAATTTAACTATAATGATTGGGGGAGAAATTTTAGCCTAAATTGAAATTTTTCTCTTTGGAGAGACCTAGAGGAGAAAGACAAAGTGAAAATTGTCATTTTGAGTTCTTTTCCAGACTGCATAAACTAGAGGATTCTTGAATTTTCTAGGGAAAAATTTAGGAAGTGAGGGCCATAGCATAAAATGATGCTTTTTGCCTCTATGAAATGTGAACTCTGGAGGTGGTGTTAATTTGTCAGAAAAAGATATGACTTAGCTTACTCCCCAAACTGAAAAACAATTAACAACATTGACACTTGTAGTTGTTGATTATTTGCTCTTTCTTCCTCTTCCAAAGTTTTTTATTATTTAACTAAATGATAAATACTGCTCCAAATTTCAAGTTTTCTACTCAGGAAAAAAAGTCATATTCTCTCTTCATTTAGAATATATGTGTTATTTTCATATGATTTTAGGTTTTGCAATGTGGCACTTGAAAATTTTATATTAGGTAAATGAAGGAAGGGTATAGAACCTCCCTATTAACCACATGAATGTCTCAAGTTAGGTAACTTTGGGTGGCAGTTTATTTTGTAAAGATACTGATCACTCAAAGTTGGAACCTTAAAGATTTTTTAATTCACCCTTTAGAATAGCTCATGATTTGTTGTTCTCACGAAAATTTTCAAAGTGGAAAAGAACTCTGATTATCTGCATATCTATAGTTATTATTTTAAAAGATACACTGTGTCAGCATGTGGTTTGGTTTGGTTCAATGATCTAAAATTCTGGGAGTATATTTGTTGTTCTAAGATGGTATATGTCATGGTTTTGATGTGAGGTATCCCCCAAATCTCATGTGTAAGAAAATGCAAGAAAGCGTAGAGGTGAAATGATTGGGTTATAGGAGCCTTATCCCAATCAATAAATTAATCCCCTGGTGGGATTAACTGGTTGGTAACTATAAGCAGATTGGGTGTGGCAGAGTCTCTCTGATCGTCTTGGTGTGATGTCTTGAGCCACTTCCCTCCACCACATTCTTCCACCATGTTCTGCCTCACTGGGCACCCTGAGGAATGGATCTGGCTGTCTATGAACTGAGACCTCTGAAACTCTTGACCCCCAAATAAACTTTTCATCATTTAAAATTGTTCTTGTCAGATCTTTTAGTCACAGCAGTGAAAAAGCTGAGCATACAAAATTAAAGTCAGTTTTTTTTTCTTTTTTAGGTGTCAGTGAAGGCCATTAGTCATTATCAACAAGTTAAGAACCCATTTATGAATTTAGTTCTCTCTGTGATGCTTATGTGTGCTCCTCCAGGGCCCACATTTTAAGGGATAGAATAGATAATAAACATGTAGGAGAGTTTGTTGGCTAGTAAGTTGAAGAATTCAAAGGTATAAATCAAAGTTTAGTTAGCAAAATTTAATTAGCACTCTGAGAGGGATGGTCATAGGTTTGCTTCACCTTCTAAACCAAGGGGTAGGCTAAAATATAAATTTAAGAATCACCCTTTGCAAATTATTTTCTCTTTACTTAGAAAGTGATAGAAGCCCTGGCAGTTGTTCAGATAGCATTTTATTTATTGGCTTAAAAATGATACAAACTTATATTGGCATCTGGTCCAAAAGAAATAATTCTAACTTTTTATTTTATTATTAAAATTAATTAAGCTTATGTAAGAAGTAGTAATCAATCAAGAGTAATTAGTCAATGAAATTTTAACTGTACTTTTCTTGTAGGTCTTAGAAGAAACTAAGACAATATCAGCTCCTGAGAATTGTAGATTAGCCTGGGGGCAGGAACCAGTGAGGAGTGGGTTCTAACACAAAGGACAAGAATGGAGGTGTGAACTAAAAACCCAGACTGAAACTGCGTCATTAACTTCACAGTCTCCCTTTCAGGGTAACTGCCTAAGACCGAACTACACTCCAACGGTCCTGGGTTGAAAACTGGATACAGGGGTACACTACTACTAAGCTACATCCCCTGTCCTTAATATATTTATTCATCAATTTATTTACTTTTGAAGACAGGATCTTGCTAAAATGCCAAAGTTAGTCTTGAATTTAATCCTCCTAGACTCAGCCTCTGGGGGAACTGGGAATATAGGCATGTGCCACCATGGCCAGCTCCAAATGGAAAAATTGAGGCTTTCTAAACTGAGAGGATAATCCATCAAGAGCCCTTAACAAGGCATGTATTCTCACCTACAAGCACAATATTTTGTTTGAATTCTTCCTTAGAATATATTTTGGCATTTTTCATCTGATACAAATAGTACAATTAATCCTGTCAGCCAATATAATTTATAAATTTCCATGAACGTGTCTGATTGGAAATGTGGTAGTCAGGATTTTTTTTCCTCACATTTAAGTAGAGATAAATTTTAACCACCTATTTTTCCCCCTTGCAGTACTGGAGATTAAACCCAGGCCCTCACATGTGCTAGGAAAGTGTTCTACCACAGAGCTACATTCTCAAGCCTCTGACCACCTCTTTGACACCACTCTTTGATAAAGTTGACCACCCTTTTTTCTTTTACGTATTGTAGTCACATCCCAATCCAGCCTTTAGGACGTTGATGTTTTCCCTTTTTAAATGCAGCATACAAAATGCAAATGCATGCTCATGCCCTTTGTAATTTTATTGTGAGAGCACTCTTGGAAGTTTCAGATTGGTTTCTCCTCAATTCATCCATAAACCTTTTGTTTTTGTGGATTTTCTTTATAACTTCTCACTGCAAAGAATCACTGCTGAGTATAAGGACATTCTGAGGCCTTTGAATTCTCAATGAATAAGTCTTGGGGCCTTGGACATAGGGAGTTAATAAATCTATAAATACTTTGCGTTAGTTAGGCTCTATTTGGTTGTGAGGAAGCATCTAACCAAGGATTACTTAGAAGTTTATTGCAAAGCTGCATAAAACCATGAAAGGCCAAGAAGTTATCCTTTTTCGTTATTAATTATTCTGGAACTTAGATTTCCAAAAATTAAGCTATGCAACAAACATTTAGAGAAATGAAATAATGGTACTTACAGTGATCATCTTTTTGTCAGATGCCTAAAAGAAAGAATATGATTGGTCAATTTCTCACTTTCATATGCAGAACATGCCTGCTGGCAAGGCTGTTGCAAGAACCTGTGGTCTTCCTGATCACTTCAAGCCTAGACTTCTTTGCTCTTTAGTGGGGCATCAGCTTCTGATCCAATCTCTTTGGCCAATGTATCAGGGTTTGTATGGCACATATGTCACAAGGAGAGCCAAATTAAGAGAATGAGTCTTTAAAAAGCTCCTGTTTCACTGGTGGGGGCTTTATAAGTGGCAGACACTTAGACTTTAATAGACTCAAAACCAGTAGAGATGGAAGAAGGAATAGTGGTGAGGCAGGGAAAAGGTCAGGCAGTCAGTGTAGGCAAGAATGATAAGAGTCAAAAGGTTGAGGACTGTTTATCAAAGAGAGACAAAGGGCTGCTAACAGTCAGTTTACCTCTGTGCTTATGCTCCTAGGTACATATATGGGGAAGAAAGTGAAGACAATGATTAATGAAAGAAAGAAGTTCTGAGAGCTGTAAGAAAGCAAGTCACACATCCCCTAACCCAGTGGGCTTTCAGCTCTGAGGTCTCCTGTCTTCAGAGGAGTCTGTTATCTATTGTTTTCTTCAATAAAACTTGCTTACTTACCACAGCATTCTTGGTGCTCATTCTTTAATTATATGGAACACAAACTTGATCCCAATTTTCACCAGACTGGTATCAGCTGGTGTCCTGCCTGAGATCATCACTGAGATAAGCTCCCCTATAGCTTACATCTTTCTGCCTCTTTGCTTCTGGAGGATACTTTGGGCACCCTTGAGCCACTTAAGTGTGATTAGTGTGACCAGGCTTAAGTCTTGGGTGACAGGTTCAATATCTAGGATTGGAGCTGTCTGAGGGAATCTGCAAGTTAGGAGAGGAGAGCCCCTATAGGGCTACAAGACAACTCAGAGGTTTCCTTTGGATAAGTGGACACCACAGGCTTTGGATCCCTGGGTATGGAATTAGCTAAGCCTCTTTATAGCCTCCTTAAAGAAGATCTACACTAAGGAACAACTACTTTAATATGGGAAGTAGAGCATGTTAAAGCATTTAAAGCACTAAAGGGGGCCTTACTTCAAGTCCCTGCTCTCAGGTTGCCCAGGAAGCAAGAATTCAACCTGTTTGTCACTGAAAGAGGGGGAATAGACCTAGGAGTGGCCATACAAAATAATGGACCAGCTGAACAGCCAGTAAAATAAATCAACAAGGAGCTTGACATGATGTCTCAAGTGTGGCCCCATTACTTGTGAGTGGCTGCAGTTGCCTTACTAGTTCCTGAGGTAATCAAGATTATCTTGGGAAGAGATCACATTGTATATACCTCTCATAATCTCTTAGGGATTTTAAATACTAAAGGGGGATTATGCCTTTCAGATTATGTCCTTCTGAAATACCAGGCTTTACTTCTAGAAGGACCCATAACTCAAATAAGGACTTGCTCTAATTTAAACCCAACCACTTTCCTTCCAGAATCATTAGAGGGGAATCCCGAACATTACTGCCAACAGGTCTTAGCTGTAGACTTCACAGTCCAAGGAGAACTTCAAAGCCTCTCCCTGTCTAATCCGATCTCACTGAGGGAGAAGGGAGTTCTTTCATGAAGCAAGGAGATCATAAAGCTGGATATACAGTAGTGACTTTACATGACACCTTAGAGGCACAGTCCTTGCTCCCAGGAACAAGTGCACAACTTGCAGAATTGATAGCCCTAACGAGAGCACTTGAACTGGGAAAACAACAGAGAGTCAATATGTACACTGACTCGAAATATGCCAACCTAATTCTGCATGCACATGCAGCAATTTGGAGAGAGGATTTCAAACAGCTGGGGAAACGTCAATAAAAAAATGTGGACAGATCCTAAATCTATCAGAAGCTGCTCATGTACCTAAAGAGTGGTAGTAATTCATTGCTGAGGACACCAGAAAGGAATAGATGAAATATTGGAAGGTAATAAATGAGCAGACTGACAGACCAGAGAAGCTGCAAAAGGGACATTATGTCAACCAAAGATGTTAGCCCCTGTACTGTGGAAAGGACCTCCCGGGAAACAAAACCTTAATACACTCCGGAAGAAACACAAAAGACCATATCTGGGATGGGGGGCATTCTCTTGTCTTTTGGATGGATTCAGATGGAAAATAATAGATTTCACTTACCTGCTGTCAATGGAAGATCCTACAGATGCTAAATCAATCATTTCATTTGGGAAGGGGAAAATTATACAAAAATTGGTCTATCAAATAGTCAAAATCTGTGAAACATGCCAGATAAATAACCCATTTAACTACACCAAATGGCCTCCAGGATTACCAAGGACAGGACGATTCCCGGGAAGGACTGACAACTAGATTTTACACACAGGTATGGATACTTATTGGTTATGGTGGATACATTTACTGGATGGACTGAGGCTTACCCCTTGGTTTAGTCAGCTATTTCACTGCTGTGACTTAAAGACCAGACCAGAACAACTGTAGAGGAGGCTCACGATTTCAGAGGTCTCAATCCATAAACAGCAGGCTCCATTCCTCAGGGCTCGAAGTGAGGCAGGACATCATGACAAGAGTGCAGCAGAGGGAAACAGCTCACACTGTGATCAGGAAGCAGAACAAGAGAGACTTCTCTCTCCACATGCATAATATTTACCTCATAGCTACCGCCCCCAATGAACCACTTCCTCCAGCCACACCCCACCTGTCTTCAGTTACCACTTAGCTCATCCCATCAGGGATTAATTCACTGATTAGGTTAAGGCTCTGACTCAATCATTTCTCCTCTACACCTTCTTGCATTCTCACACATGAGCTTTTGGGGGACACCTTACATGCAAACCATAACACCCCTGCTGAACCAAGTGGGTGGGAGAGGTGGTAAAGGCCCTGTTATAGGAAATTGTTCCCCAATTTCAACTGCCTCACAGATTCCAGAGAGATAATGGGGCAGCTTTCAAGGTGGCTGTTACTCAGGGAGTATCCAAAGTCTTAGGCACATAATATTATCTCCATTGTACATGGAGATCTCAATCCTTGGGTAAGGTAGAAAAGGCTAATGATGTCTTAAAGACACATCTGAGAAAACTCACTCAAGAAACTCACAGCCCTTGGCTATGCAGGAACACTAGGGCTTAGTCCTTTTGAGCTCCTATATGGAAGGCCATTCCTAAGAAATAATATTCTCAAAGATCCGAAAACTGCAGATCTGGTGTGGCTCATATCATAAAACTGACTAAATTTCAAGTTGAAATCTGCAGATATCCCACCTACGAAATGCTCACTTCTCCACCTTTGTGTGAGCCTGGGGATCTGATTATGATCAAGACTATACTTTCAAACTCCCCAAATTTAGACTGTATCTATGATCCTATCTAACTTCTCTGCAGTAAAAGTGCTTGAACAATAGAACTGGATCCACCACTCTCAGGTAAAACTTTGGCATCCTGAATTGACTCCCAGAAAAACTTCTTCTTCTCAAGAAACCAAGAAATGATATTCCTGCACTCCATTAGAATTACTAAAATATCTCTTCCACAAAGCCAAGGGTGATAATATAAACTTTTCTTCATCTCTTTCTTTATTATTTTAGACAAATCTATTGAAATTAACTCTTTTCCAGACGGGTTCAACAGTATGCCACTAGGTTAACAGAAAGATAATTGCTAGATATTCAGACTATTGCCCCTTTCCAGAACTCCTGGGCTGCCTTGGTGGGTATCTCCCTTACAAGGAAAAGACTGGATGAAATTACAATCTTAAATGTTAAAGCAAAAGGAAGAGAAATACTCTTTATGAAAGTTTACTCATGTAGATGTTAAATTATCACCTATAAATTTCACTTTACAGCAAACCAATTTTTAAATTTTCGCAGCTGTTAAACCACATTTAATCCCATCTATTCTTTGTATTCCACTATTAATACCAGAATGCCAAAGATATAAGGATGGTTACTACCAAATTTGGGATGAATATATATGGCTTGTATGCATCACTGGGCAACTAAATTGAAAAGTCCCAGTCTGTTGGGAAAAAAGCATAACCATACCTATGGCAAATGGCCTCATACCTCTTGAGAGTTAGGACAGATCCCAGAATCACCATGTCAACACATTGTATTTTATAGCCCAATGATTGATTTGGGACTAACTGGTTCTTTAGTCCTGGAATTAGATAACTAGCACCCAATGGGACCCAGGGGATATGTGCGACTAACTTGTGGCTCTGGCTTCCCCCAGGCTGGATGGGAAGATATACTATTGGGTACCCCTGGATGCAAGGGAGATGGACACAAAATACAAGACAATCTGCAGATCTCCCCAATCTCAAACATAGATGAGGACCATCTGGTTTTCATTTGTTTGATTATTTGGCTTCATTATTTAATCCCACAGATTGGCCACAGATTGGCACATGGAGGCTCTAACCAATTATGCCCCAAATGCTCTCCAAATGCTCTCCATGATCCTGAAAAAGGTATTTCTCTTCTTAACACAGAGGTAGTACTCATGAGAAAGACTGTTTTATAAAACAGGTCGGCCTTGGTTGTCCTCACTGCGGCTCAAGGTGGCACTGTGCCATCATCCAAACTGAATGTTGTGTTTATATTCCTGACAACTCTGGCAATGTGACTAAAATCCTTAAAGTCTTACATTCCCAAATAGATGCCATGTACTCACTGGCCTAACAATGGGAACAACTTTTTTAGCTCATGTTTTTCTGGCACCTCCTGGTAGAAAAAGTTGCTGGTCTCTATAGTCGTCATCATATTCATTGGTATGTTTGGATGTTGCTGTATCTATTGTATCAATCTCATTCCAGGACTCAGTCTTCTTGCTTTTCTCATACGGCACCCACCTGCCTCCCAGATGACCTTGCAACCTGTTTTTACTAAATCAGTCTTTTACCCCAGACCCCTCCACTGATGTGAACCTTTCTAAAAGGGAAACCCAAACTGTTTGCCCCGCATCACCCCCTCTCTCAACATGAAGAAGCCAGAGTGGTCATCACCCATTTCCCTTACAGCAGTAAGTGTTCTCTTAATCAGATGGGGGAATGATGTAGGGAAAATTCAGGCAGTCTGTGTAGGCAAGAATGATAAGGGTAAAAGGATGATGACTATTTATTAAAGAGAGAACAAATGTTTGCTAACAGTTAACCTCTGTGCTTGTGCTCCTGGGCTCATAGACAGTGAAGAAAGGGAAAACAATGATTAAGGAAAGAAAAGTTATGAGGGCTATAAGAGAGCAAGTCCCACCTCTCCCCATGGACTTTCAGCTCTGAGGTCCCCACTTCTCTGGCAGAGTCTGTTCTCTATTGCTTTCTTAAATTAAGCTTGCTTACTTTTAATAATTAAATAATGCTTGTCTCCGGGTTCACAGTGTTCATTCTACTACTTTGTGGAAAACAAATCCAATCCCAATCTCTACCATCCCAGTATGGTAGAAATGCATAATACTTCTCTCTTTCTACTGAAGCCGTGGCGGGGGAAATGAGGTCAATTGAAAATGAAAAAAATGATATCTATTAGGGTTTCAATAAAAATCAATTTTGATTCTCCTAAGGACAATGAAGCAGAGAAATACAGTGCAAGCTCTGTGAAAGAAAGGATATGACATCCTCTCCAACCTCCTGGAAAAATAATCTCATATTTTTTTTGTCCTTTCAAATTTTGTGTAAGTTTAATCACATTCTAGTTAGCCCTACATATTTTCATCATAAATCTAGAGAACCAGAAACTTCTCCTAATTCTCTAAATGAATATTGTCATACATGTCATAAGACACTAGAGAATCACAACCAAATGAACCATCCTAACTTCTGAAGACAGAGTGTTCAAGTTAAATTAATAAGAACAAATCTAAAAAGTAACTAGATTCCCAAACTGTGATAAAAAAAAGCAGAGGAGAATTAAATATGACTATAAAAATAAAGTTTTGCTTCGTCAATTCAATTTTTTATAGGGAATACCAGAATATTCTTGAGAGAATCCTAAGCAGTAGTACTTCTTTTTACACATATTTATAATAGAGGACTTGAGATAACTAAACTAATACAACTTCTGGAGAAAAACTATATAATCAGCTGAGATAACTGGAAAAATTAAAATGGTAGGTATTGTAGGGACCTAAACTATATTGACATTTTCTGTTGAAAATACATAATATGCTTTGGTAATTATTGATGCCCCTTCTGCTTGGCATTTTGCTAAGCCTTTCTAAACTCTGACTATAGGTTTCTCAGAATGAGAAATTCATTTTATTCATGGCAAAGGCAGATCGTTGTTTAAAATGACTCTGAACAATGAAAGAAATTATCATCTGAAAGCATAGTGAAAAGTTAATGAATAATAGACTTTACAATTTTATAGACCAAATGGTTATTTTGAAAAGAATAACATGAAGCACAGAGGCAAATAAATAGGTGCTCTAACCTTAGTGCTGCCTTCATAATAATATCAGGCTGAAGCTCAGTATGTTATGGAGAAAAGGCAAGCATTTTCATTGTGTTCTTTCTGAATCCCTGATTCAGCATCCATGAACATCATGGTTGTCATGTTATATACTAAGTTTGGTTGTTTTCTGTAAAGCAACAAATAACTGGAGCACTAGAATTATGACTATTGTTATGGTTTGGATATGAGGTGTCACCCAAAAGCTCACATGTGAGACAATGCAGGAAGGTTCAGAGGAGAAATGATTGGGTTATAAGAGTCTTAACCCAATCAGCGAATTAATCCCTGATGGGATTAACTGAGGTGGTAGGGTGTGGCTGGAGGAGATTGGAATTAGGGTGTAGATTTGGGGTATATATTTTTGCTTCTGGAGAGTGGAGACTCTCTCTCTCTGTTTCCTGACAATGTGAGCTGCTTCCCTTGGCCACACTCTTCCTCCATGATGTTCTGCCTCACCTCACGGCCCGAGGAATGGAACTGGCTTTCTATGGGCTAAGACCTCTGAAACCATGAGCCCTCAAATAAACCTTTCCTCCTCTATAATTGTGCTGGTCAGATCCTTTTAGTCACAGCAGCAAAAAAGCTGACTAAAATAACTATTTCCCTAGTTTCCTGGAATCCTTAAAACTCTCTTACTTCTATTATATGATCAGATCTTTCATTTACATGCTACAGTCAAGAAATGATTAGCTGGTACTTACTCTATACTCACCAAAAATGTAGAAGCATAACTTTAATCTCCAAAGGCATAATTGAAGGTCTCACCCTCCGTGTTGGGATAGATTTCTTATGCAATCTATTGTTTGTCTTAGTTCAGGAAACTATAACAGAGACACTCATGGATTTTGATTGGTAAGCAACAAGGTAGAACCATGTATGGAGATGCTGCTGTTTCCCTCTGTTATCAAACTTGAACTAAAGTAAAATTTCAGGCTGCACAGTCTTTTATAAAGAAAAAGATATAGTCAAAATGACAAAGAGAGAAACAACTGGAGATTTTACGAAAGCCTCATTAGTTCCACTTGGAAGATTCGTCTTTGGGGAAATCCATTAAGAAATTTTACTCCAGTCAATTTATCAAGCACTATGATAGCATGAAAGCTAATTGTTACTTGTTTGTTTGTTTGTTTTTTAATTTATTTCTGTCTGCTTCATCCCCCTCATGAAAATAATTCAGTCATTCAGCGACACAGTTAAAGTCCATTGTAAACTTTCTCTGTGTAAGGGTCTAATTTTGGCCTTGTGAAGCTTCCAGACCACAGTATTATGGTCTGTAGGCTCGCCTGCCTACTCCTTCCCCTCTTTCCTCTTTACAGGCACTGCTTCTCATTAATTCTAACTCTGCTAGCATCTGCATCCTAGAGGAACCAAAATTACACAAATGCCTTTCCTGACCTTGCATTCCTAATACTTGCTATTCATAGTAAGTATGAAAGATGGAAGAATTGAAGAGCAGAGTTTTAATAAGATAGTCTTGGTTATGATGAAAGGAAGCGAGGTAATGTGTTCTCAGTCCTTCATTCATTGAAACAGAGATGACATCAGTAAGGAAGCTGATGGTTGAATTGTGTATTCTACTACAACTAAACTTCTACATGAAGTAATTATGACCAAATCTGCAATTAATTAAGACTGTGTTGCTGGGAGAAAATCAAATACAAATCCTGAGTGCTTCTTCTGTGCTTTGAGTTTGGTTTAAAATTCAAAATTTGATTCCCAATGTAATGTTATTGAGAGTTGGTGATACCTTTAAAAGGTGGTTAGTCTTTAAGAGTAATTAATGCCTTTATCAAGGGACTGAAATCCTTTCCTCTAGAGCAGGTTGTATAAAGTGACACCACCCTTCATGCTTTGTCTCTTTCACATTCTCTCACTTGCTGTTCTGCATTTTCTACTACATTAAGATGCAGCACAAGGCCTTCATCAGAAATAGCTGCCTAATCTTGAACTTCCAGCTTCTGAAACTGTGAGCTAAAAACTTCTTCCCTGTTTAAATGACACAGACTCTGGAACACTGTTGTAGCAATGGAAGACTGAGACAGTCTTTTTCAATGGTATTGCCTGAATATCCTTTCCAGGTTGTTCCTTTGAGATATTGAAGATACTCATCACTTTTGGGACCACTAATATCTCTGACCCAGAGTACATTATTTTGACCTGTTCTTGAATACTGGAAACCTGAATGTAGAACCATTTTTTCCGAGTGTGTTGCAATTAAAATCTATTTACTTGATTTACTATTTCAATAGTTCATTCCCATTGCAGTGTCTGCTAGACTACCATTCCCTTGAAGCCAAGAAAGGAGCTTGTACATTTTTTTTTTATTGCCATCACATTCCAATGACTGGCATGTGGTATGCCCTCACATATCTAAGTGAAAAAGTGTTTCGTTATTTGATTTCTCACCATAATTTTCCATAGGTAAGGAAAAAAAAAGAAGAAACCCAATAACAAAAGCACATTACTATAATACCATATTCAAGACATTGCACAACTGAATTATTTTTGTCACACTATGATCATCATTTATGATACATATGGAGGAAAAATAAATAATTAAGAAATTTAATGGATTTTTAAACATTATTTATTAGCCACAATTCTACAATTGTTGAAAATTAACAGAAATAGCTCTTCCAATACCACATAAAGGTGTTTTTCTTATTAACTTTAAGATATCCATTTATTGGCATTCATAACTACTTATATTGTTGACATTTTAAAAACAGAAATTTAAAAGAAAATAATATTTAAGACTTTAGCTATGGGTTGATCTCCTCAGAGGACAGAATTCTTAAACTCATGGTTACTTTGTTGTTCACATTTATGACTGAAATATGGTGTTAGTTACCTATTAGTTGTACACTTTTCTTTTACAGAGGAAGTGAGTGCCAAATTCAGAAACATCTTGTAATAGAAGATTCTACATGGAAAGCTAAATGACAATTTTATCTGGGGAGGGAAGGGAGTTAAGTCATGTTTCTTGTGTTTCGTTAGGTACTCATGTATATTCAACTTTGTGATTCACATATGGGAGGATCCCAGTGGAGGTTTGAAGGGCCCGTGAGAAAGGCTGAGACCATGTGTCTTAGGGGAGTAGCATTTTTTGAGCTAGATTCTGCTAGGAAAAGGTTTAGTTGTGTTGCGGGTTTCCTCTACAGGAGTCTCAAAACTAAGAAATTAAAAAATCCTTTTCTGGGTTCTGTGTATTATAGGATAAAAACTGGGTACAATTTGTTCTTTTCATCTCAATTCCTGTCATAAATATATTACTACTTTTTATGTCTAGAATTCTTTCTTTTCCCCATAGTGAATTACAAAAGATTTCTGAGACCACAGACTACGAGAGTCACATAATTTGTTAGACAATTGAACAGGAATTTGGGGTGGGATGAAGCAGTAGAGTTTTCACCACCTAACAGTATCAGTTACTAAATACTAGGCAATAAAGAGGTGAGCTGTAAACACAAAATAGCTCCAAATTTTATTTGTATTCAGCTCCAAATTCTGCAGGTAGGATGGAATAAGTTATCAGAGATCAGTCCCAGAGGTACTTCCAGGAATCAAATACAATTATACTGGGCCATCTTTTGAACTTCTTCCTCTACGTAATATTTTTCATACCTTTATTTAAACATAGCAAGCATACTTATTTCATATGCTGTATGATAATATTAGTATCTTAAGTCTCTTTGACTTGGATATAGCTATGTGTCCTCTTCAATAAGGACTACTTTGCACCAAATTCTCAACTTGAGATTTTTCAAATCTCTCAGATTATATGGACTCAGGATGTGAATTTACCTGAGAGCCAACTTAACGTCTCATATTATTAGGCGGAATTTTTTTTTTTCCTCCTTTGGTTAGGGATAGTTTTTAAGGCAGATCATTTTTCTTGCAGCACAGTAGGTATACATCTGTGTTTCTAAGACCCCCTTACTCTGGTATCATCATCTTTTGGACTGGGAGTTCTCCCAACAGATACTACAATTTGTGTAAGATCTGGGCTTGTCTTCTCATCTCTAGGGAATGGCAGGTTCTGTAAAAGCAAGTCATGGGTATCAAGTAGGGCAACTGCCCATAGAGGGAATACAAAATTTATGGCTACACCTATGTTCTGGACTCTATGGGGGTAAGGCTTGGCAATCTTTTTCTTTCAAGGTCTGCGTAATAACTAATTTCTTACTTGCAGATCACAGAGCTGCGAGGCACATGGTTTCTGTTGCCTATACCTCTTTCGTTTCTTGATTTATCTCATAATTCTTTAAAACCACACAAAACTGTTCTTAGCCCTTGATACATGCAATGCTGGCCATTGTTTCATTGGACACACTGCTTGCGGGTTCCTGATCAAGAATCCCTATTCCACTTTCACTCTTTCTCTTTATTTCTGTGTTGTTTTTTAGCTGGGAAGATCCTTCACAGTTCACTGATATATTTTTAAAGATCATAAAATGCATTTTTCCTTATATTATCCATAGTTTTCAGTTGGATTGTCAGGATATCCAGTACAATTGAGAACAGAAGCTTCATTTTTATTTTATGCATTCTATATTTATTTAGACTAATGCTACCTTTGTTATTTTCTATTCTTTTCATGTGTTTCTTTTCAGACCATCTTTCTGATACAACCTTCCTTCTCTTTCAAATGCATTCTTTAGCTGTTGTTCTGTAAGTTAAATTCAGGCAATGTGGATGCTTTTTAAAATTTGTTTTATTTATTTACCTGAAACAAGATGTATTGTATTTTCAGATTCTGGAAAAATATGTTATTTCTTAATTCTTGGAAAATTCAGCTATTATCTAGTTGAACTACCAATCCTTCCTGCTACACTTCTGTCCTTCTGAAACTCCTATTAGATAGGTTAGATTTCTCAGTTTCCTTTACTTTACCTTTCATTTTTCTCTTTTGTTCTTTGTGTCCTTCCTTCTTCCCCCAGCTCTTCTCTTGCTTTTTGGAAATCTTCTCTAAGCTGTTTTCTGGCTAATGCATGGTTTTACTGGGTCTTGTTCTGTTGTTAGAGTTCATTTGTTGTATGCATTTTTGTTTCTGTAAATTTTATTTTTTATATTTTAACTCATTTTGGTGTTATCTCCTTATTTGCTCATGTTGTTTTCTCATAATGTCTTTAAAAATATTAAGCATGATGGATTTTATACCTTGTGTCTGATAATTATGATATATGAAGAGTCTGAAGGTTTGTTATAGGTTATTTATCTGATGGTGCTTTGTTTCCTCTTATCTATTTGGTGGTCTGCAGGTTTCATTGGCATATTGCATGTAATTTGGTGAGGCCTAAGATGAGAAGATGGGCTTTGTCAGGTTACTGTGTGCTTACCCAATCCAGGACAGTTGGTTTAAATTTTGTTAAATAATTTAGGGCATTTAAACTATGTGGTCTTAAATATTTAAGTCTCATTCCTACATGTGGTCTTAGTGAGGGATTCAAATTCTCATGGGTTAACTTTCTATATCACTCTGATATGGGAGAGAGAAGTAAGTGGTGGGAACATGAGGTTAAGGAAATAATTATATAAACTGGGCCTAACTGTGCTGACCCCCAGGTGTTTTCACTCTTAAAAAGCAATTTACCTGCAGCCCTGCTGGGCTTAGTCAACAGAATATGTTACATTCCTCAGCAAAGTACTGTTATTGGCAGGAGAAATGCAGTTCTGAAATGCTGACAATAAGAACACAAGTTACCCTGAAGGGGGGACTTTTGTGACCCTTACCCATACCCAATCCCAGAACTCAACGAGAGAGAATAGTTCCCCTAACCATAAAATCTATAAAAACGGGTTCTAATTAAAACTGATCAGCATGGGCCAAAGTGGCCTAGAGTTTCATGGCAGTGAGGACTTGAAAGTCTGATGTCATCCTGCTGTCAGTGAAAAGTCAAGAGATGGACCTGGGCAGGATTCTCTAGAAACATCCCTAGAACCCCAATAAAACCAGACAGCAGAAGAGACATGTCATCCCTCTCTTCTCTGAGAGGACCCACTCTCTGCCTTCAGAGTGTCCTCTTTTCCTTCTTTCTCATCCCTTCTTATAAATTCATGGTTATTACTCTGACATGTCTGATCTGATCTCAATAATCAGAGTCTGAAAAGGGTTGTCAGTGCTGCCTCCGTTTCCTGGAAGGCCCAGCCCTGTAACAACTGTACTCATAACCAAGGCAAATATTGTCATATCTCCCTTGGTGGAGGTTGATTATTTTTCTGGATTACTTTTTCACTGAAGGGGTACCTATTTTTGAGGTACAGTCTTTTTGGGGTTTCTCAGTTCATACTTTCCATTAGCTGTTTGTAATAAAAGCTCTTGTTACTACTAATCAGCAAATGCCCTTGGGTGCTGCTCTTTCATGATTTCTGCAACTTCTTTGCTTCCGACCTCTTGGCATTTACCATTTTCTTTTTTTCTCTAGGTAAACTTTAAAATACACATCTTCAACATTTTCTCTAGCATATTTAGGTGTTTGGAATCATGAAAAGTATTAGAATTTGAAAAATCTTGTGTTAGCTACTCTTTTTGTTCTTCAAAGAATAATAATAAAGTACATGCTCTGATTTTTTTTACTGAAGTCAGTTACTATTGTCATACACTTAGGAAAGTCATTTATGTCTTATCAACTAAATAAAGGTCTTAAATATCAATTTCACATTACTGCAGTTTGGTGTATGTGAGGTAATGTATACTAGTATACTCTTTTTAGAACAATAATTCACTATTCGAACATTAGGTATTATTATCATAATTACCATTATTAACATGCTCAATCAGATTCTCTACATCAAAAATGAGAAGTATTTCTGATTTTTAATTATAAATTTTAATTGTTTCTGATACAGAAAAAGGAAAATGTTCCTCTACCACCTTTGTGAAAATTAGTAGCACTTTTTTGGAAAACAAAACAAAATACACTTCCACAATAAAAATCAGAACATCTCCATTTTTATCACTTAAAGAAATGAAAAAAACTTTAAAATTAAATAAATAAAAGCAAATAAAACAACAATTCCTTGATAATACTACTCATAATTAATATTGATGATATCCAGGGAAGAAGACAAAAAAATTGTCTTCAATTCAGAGTAAAATGCAAACGTAAACTTTCTCAATATAAAATGCTATTTTCCAAGCAAATTATAATTAAACAGTTTGATGAAAAACGTATTCAATTACTTTCTGCCTATTATGGTATGTAATTCTATTTATATAATTTATATTTTATTTATAACTTTAATTACATTGTCTATATTTTCACTATTTTCTGCAACAGGTTTGCATGTTATTTTTAATTGTAGTTGTTTGCATCCCTTACAATGATTTATTGTTTTTGTGTTATGTTATTAATTTGCTGAAATCCAATTTAGTACTTCCTCTGGAGAAGGCAGTATGAAAAGATAGACTTTCATCTTACCCATAAATTGTTAAAAACTCATCTCATCAAAAATAATGTTTTGGTTCATGATCATATAGTCATGCTTGGGACTTCTGTGTTAAATACATTGAAATACATATTTATATATTAATATCAGAAAGAAGAGGATCAACTTGGTACAATATGAATATCTTTTGATTGCTTACATTTTAGAAAATGTATGATAGGGAAGTTAGGACTTGTATCCAAAGAGTAAATGCAAAACAGCAAATCATTTTGAATCAGAGTTCACCAGAAATAAATTTTAAAAGTTTCTGTTTATCTATTTTTAGGAAGACAATGTTTAAATTTGGTCACTTCTGAAACACTGAATTGAAATAACACTGTTTACCAGGTACACTTCTAAGCACTTAATTACTTAAACATGCTAATAATCTTTCCTCCTCTTTAGGAAACAGAATGCATTGTAAATAATTTACACAAAGTCAGTTAGTGAAGAGGGGATATTGTATTCAGCTTTTTTACTGCTATGACCAAAAGAACTGACAGGAACAATTTTAGGGAAGTCAAATTTTGTTTGGAGCTCACAGTTTCAGAACTCTCTGCCCACAGATGTCCAAATACCTTCTTGGAATCCAGGTGAGGCAGAACATCAAGGGGAAGGGGTATGGAGGAAACAGCTTAAGAAATGGCAATCAGGAGGCAAAGAGAGCTCTGCTCACCATTGACAAAATATATACTTCAGAAGCACACTGTCAGTGACCCACTTCCTCCAGCCACACCCTACCTGCCCACAGTCACCCCCTAGTTAATCCGTTCAAGTAGATTAATGCACTGAATAGGTTAAAGCTCTCATAACCCAATCATTTCACCTCTAAACTTTCTGGCACTGCCTCATTTATGAGCTTTTGGGGGACACCTTGTGGCTAAACCACAATGGGGTGAATCAAAATTTGAACAATAATCTGGATTATTTTCTTAATCACTCAATATTGCCTCCAATCCAGAGGTTGGAAAACCATTTTTATTTTCTCTTCATATTAAGTCAAAGCAATTTTCCTGATTTTGAATGATCAACCTGAAAAAAAAATGGATTTTAAAAGATTGCTTGATAGCTTACATAAATTTTATTGATATAACTTCAGTAAAGATTATAAGGCAAAATTAAGCATTAGAGGCAATTTAGAGGAAGACATTTTTGTTCTTGCAAAGAAGTAGCTCCTGAATTTCACAGCTATTCGCTAGCGTCTGGATTCTAAATCTGATCTTTCTAAATGTATTAACCAAGATAGTGTGAATATTCCCCTCAGCTCCACTAAATTTTGGACAGGTTTCTTGAGTATGGCCTCTCACTTCCCTTTTCACAAGGCATTTGCCAAAGAAAACTTTCAATTGTAAATCTCCGTCTGTCTGCCTGTTGAAGATGTAAATCTCCCAGCTTCTTGCCAGTTTTACAACCCTAGAATGCTTTTATCTAGGACCTGGGAGCCTTCTCTTTTAAATGAAATCATCAAGAATGATAGAAAGCCTCTGTCTTTTAATCTCAGTGGAAGGTAAGAGGCAATTAGCAAATACAGATGGCTTCATCACATTGACAAAGCTCCCACCCCTAATGTTTTCAGTACTTTTCAGCTAGCTCACCACAGGATTTAAAATTCTTCTTGCCTTGTAGTTAGGCCATAGAGTTCAAGCTTTCTATTGCAATAGTCTTTCTTGCCGCCTATTGCAACTGTCTTAAATAGCCTTCCTTGTCATTTTTAACACATCCAGTGCAATCACTTTTTTTTTTTTTTTTTTTTTTTTTTTGTAATTTTAAGGTATCCCTCCATAGCTCTGGAAGGAGAGCAAACTCCAGAAATAGGTATTTAAAAAATTTTTTTAAATACAGGTTTATGTAAAATTTTGACTTTGTTTTCATTTTCATTTCAGTTTTATTTCTTAGTATTAGTTGGTAATTTTCCAATCTATGGAGGCAGAGATAAAATACAAGTAGCAAATACAATTAGCAATGTATAGGAAATTAGAATGTATTCCCAACTGAAGGAAATATTTGGTTTTATCAAATTCAACATGTGTTAACATAAACATTTATTCAACTAATATTAATTGACCAAGCACCAGGCACCTTTGTAAGTGCTGAGTTTATAATAGAGAATAAGTAAGAAAAAATATCTTCTGACTTCAGAGGGCTTACATTTTATCCAGATATTAATAACACAATACTTCATATTGTTTAAGGATGAGTAAAATCATAAGTTGAAAAGGATAGGCATTGTACCCTTGAGAAGATATGCTGGTAAATATATACTTTGAATTTACCATTTCAATAAAGTACCATGATTTGGTGTTCTTTCTGTAAGGGCATTTAACCCTGATAAATACTTTATCAATTATGACATTCAACTCTGTCTTGACATGATTGCAAATCCTAATAGGTACTAAATGGAGCTCAGCTACTTAAGATTGAGAATGTAGCTCAGGGCTTTAACTAGCATTCTTGAGATCTTGGATCCAATCCTTAGCCACACACACACACACACAAAGAGAGAGAGACAGAGAGAGGGAGGGAGAGAAAGAGAGAGAGAGAGAGAGGGAGGGAGAGAGAAAGTTAAGGTAGTTGTGAAAGGAATTTTACTTTATAGTAAGGTTTCTGAGAACACACACACACATACATATGGAATTGAATAAGAAAGAAAAGGAGAAAACAATAATTCTTTATGGGGCAGACAGAATTAAGAATTGGTTAGTTGTATAAAAGTTTGTGCAAATATAATAATCTATATTTATTTTACAATATCCTACTTAGTATGTAAAATATTCCTAGAAATTTCTTTCTTATACGTTCACTACATCAGCATTATATCTCACTGACTTACTATAGAATACATAATTTATCTAAATACTACTGTATTTTTGAATTGAATAAATTATTTTGTCGAATCAATAATGGTATTTATTTCCATTTCCAACCTATAGCTAATATATGAACATCATTGAATATATTATAACTAAAAAGATGGTCACTTTTTCTTGTCTATATGCCTTGCAAAATAATTTCTAGGTAACATTTCAGAGAACTCATTTCTGTGACTTGATAGTGTACTTTTAAAAGTTACAGTGGCGCACACCTGTAATCCCAGCACTTGGGAGGCTGAGGCAGGAGGATCGAGAGTTCAAAGCCAGCCTCAGCAACTTAGCGAGGTCCTAAGCAACTCAGTGAGACCGTGTCTCTAAATAAAATACAAAATAGGGCTGGGGATGTGACTCAGTGGTGAAGTGCCCCTGGGTTCAATCCCCAGTACAAAAAAAAACAAAAAACAAAAAACAAACAGTTACAGTTATTAGAAGAGACACCACCATATTGGTTTATGAATACAAAATAACAAGAAAGGGAAATTTGAAATGAATTGTGTTTCAGGAAGACAATCAATTTCTGAGAGGAATTACATGCAAAACAACTTTGTTCTTCTGTAAGGTTTAAATTAAATCTTGTTACCAACAAGAAAGTTGTAGCCTATTGATTTTCTTAGCCATTAATTCACTCAAGACATTATCTCAGTCTCCACAGCAGTTAGCTGTTTTAATTTACTTATCAAAGCTAAGGATAATCAGTTTCCTTTACCCTTTCACTACGCAAATCAACAGAGTAATTTTCTCTAATCAGATACTATTGTATTGCAAACATACACATTCCCCTATCACTCTGGCTTAAGTAAACAACAAGCAAATAAACTTAAAAGCTCTTAACAAAATCATTATTTTGGTTTCATAAGGGTCACTGAAAATAAAACCACTGCTTTACATGTGATGACATCATTGGCCATCCAATTTTTTATTTGGATCTGTGTCTGAGTCTATGCATATTATAGTAGTAATAGTTGAAGAGTCTAAATACATCAGGTTGCTTGTCATGTCTAAATACTGAATTTTATTAACACCAAATTTAACTTCCATGACAAGGAAAACTCAGCCTTTACCTAGGTATATAAATCTAAGTCCCCTGTTGAGAGTTAACATTTATTCTTTTTTGAACTTTTCACATTGAACCTCTTGCTCTTTGTCTTGCCACATTACCAAATAAACTCACAGATGCTTTTAACTTTAATCTCCAAGGAGATACTCACTAGTCTCGATACTTGAACCTCCGCAAGTGTCAGCCTTGTATATTATAATTGTTACTCCTGGTGATAACAATGAAGATATCTTCTATACATAATATTTCTGTAATTTGGAAAATACATTCATGCAAATATGTCTTACCTCTGAAATAAATTGAGGTTGCTGTGGAAAGTGGTATTTCTTTTTCCTGATGTATCGTCTAATTAGATACCCAACTATTTTTGGAAGCCTAACGTTTACAAAATTAACATCACTCCTGTTCCCACTCACTTATTCCTATTTGAGGAATCGAAGCTAGACACCTGTTGCTTTCTCTTCCTCTCACTTGAAATGTGGTAATGTTTGTTGGAGATAGCTCTTGAATCTGTGCTGCTCCACTGCCACACTTCCTCCCCCATGTTAGACTTCATCATTGCACAGTTAACTCATTCTGGTCACCTTCAGAGGGTTTCCTTGACACTAGAATTATCTTTTTATACCACATACTTAAACAAAGCTATTAACCTCTCAGACAATTTTGGCAGTAGACAGGCTCCAAGAAAGTTGCTGTACACTTTCTTTTGCATACATCCAAACACCTCCTGGATATCTAAGGAGCTGAGAGGAAGTTTATACAAGATCAGAGGCAACCATTCCTTTTGCCTTCCACTAGGTGAGGTCACAGAGGCAAGGCATTGTCTTGGAAGCAGAGGTGAAGCCCTCCCTCAACCTGCTAGACCCTTGCTCTTCTGCGACTTTTCAGCATCCAGAACTATGAGAAAAAAAAAATTTATATTCTTTATAAATTATCCAGTCTTATTTTATTATAGCAGCAAAAAATGAAATTAAGATGGTCTAAATCTTTCATATCTCAATTTTTGAGTTGTAGACATTAGCTCTTCATTTTTCTGTATTTTACTTATCTGTATATTTACACAGAGGTCATATTTTAAACCTTAATGTTTCCTATGTAATGCAAACCATCTGAATTGTATGTTTCAGAAAGCTAGAGAGTATGTTCCCTTCCTTATGGTAGTGGTGGGAGACCAGGAATTGAAACCAGGGGTGCTTAACCACTGAGCAACATTCTCAGACCTTTTAATAGTTTATTTAGAGACAAGGTCTCCCTTAGTTGCTTAGGGCCTCGCTAAATTGCTGAGGCTGACTTTGAACTCTTGATCCTCCTGCCTCAGCCTCTTAATCCACCGGGATTACAGGTGTGCTACCATGCAGGGCTCCCCTTCCTTTTAGAACCTGCACTTCTTTGATTGGTTAAAGTTAACTTGCTCTGTTGAATCTCACCCTGGAATCAAAAGTTGAGAGCTCTGTAATCTGTCAATTAACAATTTATCTGAACCCCTAAAATCAAGCTTTGTGTCAGGGTTTCATCTAATAAGACATATTATCTAGCACAAATGGATTTATTGAACTGGCCACTGTATCCACAAATATCAAATGGTTTTCTTTTTTGAATTTAATAATAATTTTGCAATGTGTGTGATGAGCATATCTTTCTTCTTTTTTTCTTTTCTTTTTTATTTTGAGATGATGACTGAATATCTCAAGGGACAAGATTGACATTAAACCTCATACATGAGCTCATTGTCTAAGCCACAAAATCATAACTAAAACCTCATTGGTTAACATTTAGTCTCTGAAAGAGGATGAATAGGAATCATGATTAGGAAGTTATGGGGATCCCCATTTTCATTTCTCTTTTGAAAGTAGCTTGGTTATGTAAACTAGTGCAAGCATTATGGAAAACAGTGTGAACTTTCCTCAAACAAGTAAAAATCTATCTACCAAAAGATCCAGTTATCCTATTTCTTTGTGTATGTCCAAAGGAAATTAAATTAGGATACATAAAAGATACCTGAGCACCACTGTCTATTGCAGCACCAGTCACAAGAGCTGAGATATGGAATCAACCTTGGTGCTCACCAATGGATGAGTGGATCAAGAAAATATATACATGATGAAATATTATTTAGTTGCAAAGAATAAATCTTGTCATTTTCAGCAAAATGGATGAAAATGGAGGATATTATCTTAAGTAAAATAAGTCAGAACACAACCTGAATGTATATTTGTGATTACTAGGAGTTGGGACAGGAGGAGAGAGTGAATAAAGAGAGGCTGGATTTGCTCAATGCATGTTGGACACATACATGGAATTAAGACACTGAACAATATTAACCTACAATTTATATGTGACATTTTAAAGCATCTTAAAGAGACGTTAATTTTCAACAATCCAAAGCAACTATTGTTTTCTAACTCACTAAGTTTAAATGAAAATTTTATCATTGATAGGTGTAAAAACAAAAGCACTCTGTCAGGCATCACTAAGCAAACAAGACTAGCATTTAATCACTTCATTTGGAGTTTGAAAGGAAACCCTAAGAAGTGTGATGTTGGGCCATGTAAAGAGAATCTTCATGGGTTTCCAAGGCAGAATTTTTTAGCAGGAAAAACTTCAGTTAGTTTCCAAGGCAGGGTTCTTTTAGCAAGTGATATAGACTGCAAAGGAAAAAAATGGAATTTTTGGATAGATATTTATTTTCATCTGAGACCAACTATTTTCTTCAACTCCATTTCTTCTCCTAGTATGTTTTTGTAGGATATGTAACATTTATTATTTCGAAGTGTGTAATTCAGTGTCATTTAGTAAAAGCACACAGTTTTGCTATGATCACCACTATGTTCAGTGTTCTCAACACTTCAGAAGAAACCCTGGTCTCATATGGCAGTAATTTCCTGTTCTTCCTCTGTGCATCCCTGAGCGCCACTAATTTCCTTTTTTCTCTATTGACTCACTGTTTTGGATGTTTCATATAGAAGTAGTCATACAACATATGACTCTCGTGTTTAGCTTGTTTCGCTTGCTATAAAGCCTTAAAGTTTCAATCATGTGTAGGATGTTCTACTGCTTCATTCTTTCTATGGATAAATGAATTGGACAGTTTGGCTAAACCACATTTTGTTTATATATTTATCAATTGATTAACAATTTAGTTGTTTCCTCTTATGGCTCTTGTGAAGAGTGCTGCAATGTGCATTTGTTTTGAAAGATTTGTTCAAACACCTTTTTTTTTCTTACTTTTTTTGGGTATGTATCTAGGAGTAAAATTGCTGAAACATGGTAATTCTATGTTTAACTTTTTGAGGAAACACCTATTTGTTTTCCATAATAACTGAACCACTTTACATGTCCATCAGTCATATATATATATATCCATGCATATATCCATCCATATATATATCCATATATATATATATGACTGATCATATATATCAATGTTTATTTTCTATAAATTTTTTTTATTATAGCCATCCTTGTGCATAGGAAGTATATCTCATTATGGTATATATTTTCACTTCCCTACTACTTAATGATGTTGAATTGTTGAATATGTTTTGTTTGTTGGGCATTTGTATAGGTACCTATTTTTTAAAATTATTTTCTTTTTTAATTGGCACATTATATTTATGCTAATAGTGGGATTTATTTTTACATAATTGTAGAAGCACATGACAGAATTTGCTTAATTTTATCAAATCATGTAAATATTAGAGCAAGATTGTCCTCCATGCTTTCTGATATTTAAGCCACATCTCCTTGGCAATTGCACATTAAATTTTCATTTCTAACCTTTACTTTGACTTTCACTATAAATTATTTGCATATAGGAAAAATACTTTGTGCATTACTTCTAATTAACCTACAGGTCTAACATCAAGGTTGTATGATTTTTGTCATAAACCAATATTATTATTTATTATTATCTAGCAACCTTAAACTTCTAATAATTTTCATATTCACTATCAACTGAATCAGATTTATGATTGAATAATAATCACCAGTCTATAAACTAAACAAGAATAGAACGTCCTGTTCATTAGCTTGAGGATATATTTTTTAAAAGTTTGTTATTCTTTTTGGTTTTAGAAATAAGTAAAAGGGTACAGTGTTATTAGAGGTGAAAAAGATAAAGCTACATAAGGACTTAAAAATCCTTGTAAAATTTGGACTTCAAGGACATTAGCCTACTATGCCTTCCTTCTGGAGGTAGAGGATACAGGGTCTTCCTGCTCTTCTCACTTTCAATTTATGCTGTGGTTCTAATACTTTTGATCAACAGCATAAATGAATTTGAGCTATATCCTTCCAAGGATCAATCCTAGGCTTAAACTAAGGTTTTGGGAAAAAAGATTTTTCATGTGATTTAATAAACTTTTTAGTCTATGTTATGGTTTGGATGTGATGTGTCCCCCAAAAGTTCACATGTAGACAATGAAGGAAGGCTCAGAGGACAAATGATTGGGTTGTAAGAATCTTAACCCAATCAGTGAAGTAACCCCTGATGGGATTAATTGAAGTGGTAGGGTGTGGCTGAAGGACATTGTAATTGGGGTATGGCTTTGGGGTATATATTTCTTATCTACAGAGTGGAGTCTCTCTCTGCTTCCTGATGATGCCAGCGGCTTCCCTCTGCCATGATGTTCTGCCTCACCTAGAGTCCCAAGGAATGGAGTCAGCCCTCTATGGACTAAGACCTCTGAAACCATGAGCCCTTAAATAAACCTTTCCTCCTCTATAATTGTGCTGGTCAGATCATTTAGTCACAGCAGCAAAACAAACAAACAAACAAACAAACAAACAAACAAAAAATCAACTGACTAAAACAGTCTATCATTTGTATCTGAATTTTATGGACCATTCAGTAGTAAATGTTTGCTCATCAAATGGCATGAAATAAGGAACAACAGAACATATATTCCTCAAAACTATTTGTTAAAAAAAGAAGGTTCAAGTGTCTTTCTCCCCCTCCCCCTGCCCCATTTTTCAAGAAATTTTCACAAAGTTCAGTAAAGTAATGGGTAGTTAGGAATTGGGGTTCTGAGAAGACAATGTCAGAATTTAATGGCAGCACATTTTTGTCTTTGGATTGCCCACCTTGTTCTCTCCTGTTCTGTTACACGCTTTCACACCTCTATCCCTTTAGCTGGCAGCAGCCCTGCCTACTCATGGACATGGATACTCTTTTCAGAAAGACCAACTACCTCCTATCATGATGCTTCTTCTTCTATGACCTTCATTATTTCTCTAGAAACTTTTCTTCTTCATGAAAACTTCAACAAATTAGAGCCTAAGATATTTGCCTATAATTAGTTATTAAAGAAAGCCTCATTTTACCAGATTATTTTTGTGACCTAAATTTGATGGGGCAAAGAAATCCCAGCTTTGGAAATGGCCTTTTGCATAGATAGATTATAGATAGATAGATAGATAGATGATAGATAGATAGATAGATAGATAGATAGATAGATAGATAGATGATAGATAATAGATGGGCTCTGAAGGCAGTGGAGCATTGCTTCAAACACACTTGATGCCTTCTAGGATTTTTTTATATGTCTTTATTTTATTTTATTGTATTTAAGTATCTTTTTTTACAGACTCCTTTTGATTCATTGTACACAAGTGGAGTACAACTTTTCATTGCCATGGTTGTACAGAATGTAGATTCACACCATTGATGTAATCATACATGTACATAGGATAATGATATCTGTCTCAGTTTACTATCTCTCCTTTCCCCATTCCCTCCTGCCCCATTTCCCTCTAAACAATCCAAAATTCCTCCATTCTTCCCTTGCCCCTCTCCGCCACCCTCCTCCTCATTATGTATCATCATCCAGTTATCAGAGAAAACATTCAGACTTTGGTTTTGGGGCTTGGCTTATTTCACTTACCATGATATTCTCCAACTCCATCCATTTACCAACAAATGCCATAATTTTATTCTTCTTTATGGCTAAGTAATATTCCATTGTGCATATGTACCACAGTTTCTTTATCCATTCATCAATTGAAGGGCATCTAGGTTGGTTCCATAATCTAGCTATTGTGAATTGAGCAGCTATGAACATCGGATGAGAAGGGGAATGGCTGAATTATTTTTTTTACTGTGTGTTCAAGCCTATTCTGTGTACTCACTCTGAGTTTAATATTGTGGTTGCTTGAAAGTATATACCACTTTCAAAAGAAAAAAATAAGATAAATGTGACTATTGTTACAAAGAAAAAATTAAGCAAATTGTTCCAGAAGGAATTACTATCTTATGCCTATGATTCCAGAAGATAATCATAACAGAGTGAACTTAACATAAATCATAGTGCATATTTACTGAATATAATATGCTTGTACTCTTCAAATGATGAAGCAAATTTCCTTTGTGATACCTGAATTGTTTAGAAAAGTCCTGTAGATAATGACTGCAGTTAATTAACTGTGGATGTAGCAGGCTACTTTGGAGAGCAATTATCCACTCCATTGTCACATGAGAACAGAAGGAACAAAATAAATACAAATTAGACTGCAGTCACTGTAATTATTCAAGGTTATTGCAGAAAGTGCTTGTCTATATTGGACGTTTAAGATGATCCTGTGTCAACACAGGCTAATTAATGATGACTGTTTTCATACTGAATCAAAACACCAATTCTGATTTACTCAACCAAAGTTCTTAAAAGTCCAGGGAAATCTAATAATGTAAGCCAAACCTAAAAATGTGAAGCAACCATCAATGTTATTAAATTATTGAATAAATTTGTATTGTTCTTTTGAGTTACTTTCAGAGAATAAAATAATCAGAATTTTACTATTTTATTCTACAGAGAAAAAATTTTAAAATGATATACATACACAATATGTATGTATATATGTGTATATGTATGTATATACAAACATAAATATATACAGCTTGAAGATAATGAGTTAGCTAGTAGTCAGTTTTGAAAAATAGGTTGCCAAGAGTTTTCCACTATTCCTAGTTAAAAAATTCTGTTCTTCATTAGCTTAGAAACAGTTTATTAAGGAAGAAATTCCCAATGGGAATTAACTGTGTCAGACAGTCATACACTGAAGTTAGTATTTACCATTTTATCTTAGGAAGTTGTTTTCCTTTAGAATTTATTTTCCAAACTGTAACTCTCAATTAACAGGAAAAGCAGAGTATATTTCATTAAGGAAACAAAATAACAATACATCTGATTATTTTGGCATATGATCCTTTTTAGATGATCTGTAAACAAAAGAATTATGTATGCTGTGAGAGAAGGGTATTCAAACAGAACCAATCAGTGTTTTCCACAGAAACTTGTTTTATAATTGTGTCACTGGCACAAATCAAAGTTCCTTGTTGAGCTGTAGCCATTTCCCAAGGGTGCTTCAGAGAGTGGGTGTGTCCAGTTTCTTCAGCAAAAACCAAGAAAGAGCAGTGATGAGCTAAAATGCTTTTGCTTGAAGATGTAAGGCATGTTCACCACAGTGACAAGGTTTGTACGGCTTTAGTTATTTCCCCTTCCTAGTGAAGTACATAGTGCTACATAAAATAATTTTGTTAAAGGGAAGAAAGAAGGATGGTACAGTAGAGGAAGGCTGCATTTCATAGTTTTTCTGGGACTCAGAAGTGAAGTAGAGGGACTACTACTTCTTAGCCAGTTGGGTGACTAAGGAAATTCATTAAGATTCAATTTTGGACAACCAGCAACTCAGACAGACTCAGAAATTCTGGTATTTCAAAGAGAGAACAAGAAAGAATTCATCAGTGCCAAGGTGGTGGTGGCAACAGTGCTGGATCACCACAGAGGGGAGGGTAACACATAGGGAAAGGGAGAGAAATGTAATAAATACCTGGACTATCGAAAGGCAGTCTGATGTTGGTTGACTCAGAGGCTGCTTAGTGAGCTGGTGTTTGAAAAGTACTCCAAGTTTCTCAACTTGTAAATGGAGAGCTTAGGTAGGGAGCCATATTGTGGAGGCAGTGTGGCACCTACTGCTGTGGGAACAGTGTCATGGAGGATGCCTACTGTGTAACCTGTGGTCCACCTGGTAGAATGCAATTGATACAAGCGCAGAGAAGATTGTATCTGGGGGATTCAGGTCAGAGTTATATGTAGAAGAGTGGAACTCACTTGCTGCTTGAGTCTGATGGGTTACAAATCAGATAAAGAGGGTTGGGAACTGAACAGATGGACATGATTACACGCAGGAACTGAGCTTGGAAGGTCATAGTCATGGGTGGTGGAAGGCATGGCACATAATGTGCTCCTTCTACCCAGAGCGATTGGTTATTTTACAGCCAGAGTGATTGGCTATTGGACAGCCAAGATCCAGCCACCTAGAAGATACCAGCATTTGCCCAGTCTTAGGAGTATGTTGACCAAATCTTTCCATGGGCTGAAGTTCAGATCGGAGCTAGACTCCAGCTCCCAGAACTTCCCTTACATTTCCTGTAAGACTGCACTAGCCCCTCTCTGGGAGTGCGTTGATTTAGTCTGTTGGACAAAACTTCAATAGATGGTAATTCCTATCCCATCCTAACTTATACTGGTGAGTAGGAAACTGAGAGCCATTTCAACCAGTTTTGGTCAGGCCATTCCAGCTGACAAAGCAGCAAGCAATACAAAAAGAGGAAGTGTTCAAGAACCCTCAGCCCTTGCTCTATCTAAGAGGTACATATTCTAAGAAGAAAGGGAAAGAGCTGCATTCTGGCATAGGTAGTGAGTATCCCATTGTGTACAGTTTTAATCACCTAAGCAGAGATAATTCTTACATTTTTCATTAAGAATGATTTGTATCTTGTTGTATTTGCTAATTCTTATATACATATGTATATGCATAAATATATGTATGCATATTAATATATATTGATTTTTTTCTTTTTATCTTTTTTCTTTTTATTATGTTTTTGAGGGTTAGTGGGGTTTTGTTCATTTTTTGTTACTTTTTTTTCTTCATTCACCCTCTTGGAGTCAAATTCTGTCTCCCATCCTCCCACCCAGTATTTTGTTTCATTTTAAAAATTTATTTTCCTCCTTTATGGCCTTCTCTTTCTACCTTTTTTCTTCTTTCTGACTTTTCACCTTTTAAATACTACAACTTTTATTTGCCTTCCTTTGCCAGTTTCTTCTGTCTTAATGAACTGTACTTTTATCATCTTTTGAAGCTATTTACTTTGTGCAATTTCTGTCCCTAACATTTATGTGGCTGTGGTTATTAGTATTGTGTATGTCATAGTTGACACCTGATGCTTACTTTAATGCTATGTATTGTTCAAAACTGTTTGTTGTCGTGGTTATTATTAACTTTTGAACCCACATCCTATTTTTCTTGATCTCAGTGTCATAGATACCATGTTTGACACCTGCTATTTATTTGAATGCTATGTATCTTCACTACTTTTGTGACTGTTGTTTACCACCCCTCTTCTGTGAGTTGCTGGGGATATAGGGTGGCACTTTGGGTTTGTGGGATGGATACTCTGCTGCTGAGTTACACCCCCAACCCAGCTCAGAGAAAGCAACCTTGCTTCACGTAAAAAATAACCCCTCTGAAACACTGGAAATACCTAGACACAAAGAATAGAGGAGACAAAAAGGAAAGTAGTGTACTGTTGAAGGGGTTGTAAATGGAGACAAAGCAAGGCCTCTCAGGATACCATAAGAATTAGTACTAGTGAGGGATATTAACATTTCTTATTAAGGAAACAGCTATGAGAATAGAAATGTGATATTTGTTTAAGTCATGCCAATGTTATGGCATGACTCAAACAAATAAGTCCATATTTGAAATTCATAAGTCCATGTTTTGAAATCATTGTCCAAAAAACATAACTTCCATAAGGAACAATAAATACCAATGCTTCATTGGTAAGTGAAATCCTGCAAGTAGGGGTACATTGGAAAGAACAAGAACCAGTGCTGTTGTGACAATGTTAAGCTTGTTTGTTGTTTAAATCAGGATTCAGTCTTGAAGACCAAGTATAGTAACTATCTCAGGCAGGAAGTAATTTAGTGTAAGGAATTAGAGATTTACATAACAGAAATCTGAGGAAAACAGAGGTCAAAGTAGCTGCTTCTGAGAGCCAGAGAACCAGGAGTGCTGATGCTACACATAATTGTCCTGAAGGGACCTCAGATGGCTGCACCACAATTATAGAAGGATATGCAGAGACTTTTGGCATGTTTTCACATCTGCCAAAGCTATTGATAGACTTGCCCACCACTTCTAATCTTTCACATTAATCACATATAGCATATCACAAACCATTAGTACAAAATGAGTGGATTATATTCATTCCACCAACACTCACATACATTTATGTTTAAAAATGACTTAGGTATGGTGATTCCTTAGAAAAGTTTGAATGGAACCACTGTTAACCCAGTTATCCCATTCCTGGGCATATACCCAGTGGACTTAAAATCAGCATACTACAGTGATGAAGTCACATTAATGTTTATAGCAGCTCAATTCTCAATAACAAAGTTATGGTACAACCTAGATGCCCTTCAACAGATGAATGGATAAGGAAACTGTAGTCTGTATACACAATGGAATATAACTCAGCCATTAAAAATAATGAAATGATGGCATTTGTTGGCAAATGGATGGAACTAGAGACTAGCAAGCATGTATTTATAATATGTCAAAATACACCCTACTGTCACATATATCTAAAAACAACAAATAAAAATACATATAATGTTTTTCCAGTGCAAAAAAAATGACATGTCTAGCATAATTGAAATGTGGCATTCTTTGACCGACATCTCCACATTTCCTCCTCCCTCCCACCTCTGGAAATCCTGTACTTCTATGAGTTTCACAATTTTATCTTCTGTAGGTAAGTGAGATTATGCAATATTTGTCTTTCTGGATAAGGCTTATTTCACTCAAGATTCAAGATTCAACCATCTAATTGGCAATGTCAGGATTTCATTCCTTTTTTAGACTGGATAAAAAAAAAAAGACTGGATAATATTCTACTATATTATGGTCACATACAATTTTCTTCATCCTTTATGTATTAGTAGACATTTAGGGGGCTTCCATGTCTTGGCTGCTGTCAATAATACTGTGATGAAAATGGGAGTGTAGATTATCTTGAGATCTAGATTTCATTGCTTTTGGATACAGACCCAGAAGAGGATTTTCTGGTCCATATGGTGTTTCTATTTCTATTTCTATATTTTGGAAAATCTTCATACTGTTTTCCATAATCGCTGAACCAATTTGCATTCCCATCAACAATGTAAAAACTTTTTTTTTCACATCCTTACCAGTACTTGTCATCTTTTGTCTTTTAGATAATCACTCAATAGTTATAACAAGATCAATGATTTCTGTAGATTTTATGTACTGCATGGTGACTACAGTTAACTATTCTGCATGGCATACCTAAAATTTGCTAAGAAGATAAATCATAGGGGTTTCCTCCTCACACACAAAAATGAAGACAAGAGAGGTATAAGGATCTGTGGTGATGGATATGTTAGATTCGTTAGGTGATCATTTCACATGTATACATCATATATCAAAACATCAGGTTGTGTACTTTATGTATAGTTAAATACACACAGTTCCTATTTATAAAAAAAATCTGGTAATTTCATATTACACATGAAGTTCCCCCAGCCTCCATCTTGATATGCTTGATAGACATTCTAGTGCAAACTCAGTCTCTGGAATAAGTAATACAATGCAAATTTTTGACTATGTAATTTTGTAAGAGTAATAGCTGTTTTTCAAATTCAAATAACCGACATGTTAAATGCACATCAAGATGGTATAAAAATGTATGAAGAACAGAGTTCAACACAGTAAGTTAGGCAGGGACACACAACTGGATGATAAATAGTCCTACAATCATCATTATCAAGTTACATTTATACTTATTCATTTGTCCTTTGAAAAATTGCAACAATTGTCATTTGGAGACTCTATGCAGGCAACTTGGTAACAAATTTGCATTTGTTATTTAAATAGTTCTAATGGCTATCTCCTGAGCATATTTCAATATTCTCATTTTGCAGACGAGAAAACTTTGTCACACAGAGTTTAAATAACTTACCCAACAGCATAGTAAACAAGCTGAGACCCAAGGTCCCTTCTGTCTGATTCCACAGCCTGGGCAGTGACGAACTGTGCTGCACATTGCCTTCTGAATGCCAAATGCAAGGTGAAAGCAGCGGGTACAGCTGTCCATAAGATTCATCCTGTTTACATGCTATTTGGGTATTTTAATTCTCTCCTTCCCCAGATAGTTTTTTTGGTGACTCCTGGAGCTGGGCAACAGTGGACAAAAAATAGATGATGAAAAAGAAGGTGCCGTGGTAGAAATGCAAATGCAGATTCAAACCTTAAATGGCAGTATTCTTCTCCATGTTAGCCTCTGTGGCAGCAACTACTCATTCTTAGTATTAGACTAAGCAACCAATAAGAGGAGTTAGTGTGGCTAGCTCTAGCTCACAGCATCATGTAGGGTAGGGTGAGAGAGAGACCCGAGAAGGATGTTGACAAATGTTTATTTTGAGAGTAAGATCAGAGGACACAGACTTGAGGCCTGCTTTTTTGATTTATATAACAAGACAAATTTTTGCTTGTTGCAAATGGGAAAAAAGTCACTTCAAAAAAATGCTTCATAGAGCATATCTTAAATAGTTAATGCTAATAACATCCCAAGAAATCTTTGTAAATGCCATCTCTTAGCTTGTTCTCTAAATGTAAAGGTTAGAAATCATTTCAGGAAGCATGGGCACATGTTTTAAATAACTTCTTCTTTCATTTAAGCAGCTGTAAATTTATATACATAATTCATTATTTTTCATTAAAAAATAATGCCAAGGAAAGAAAACAGCAGATTAAGAAAGAAATTTAACATTGGAAAGGAGACAAAAAGCCATGTCTGGACATCTTTCTGGACATATTATGGTACTTTTTCAGACAGAATATTGCAAGATATTTAGGCAGTGTGTTATTAAGCAGAATATAGATAACCTTATGCTATTCAATGCTGTAAGTATATAACTAGACACAATTGACTGAATTTAAATGAACTCAAGTACAAATAAAAACTGAGTTTCTTAGGTATACTAGGTATCAAACAACGGAATATAGATTTTAAAAACCAGAACAAGCAAGAAACATAGTCAGCTCTGTCAAAGAGCATTACTTAAGCAGCCCTGCTGAGATAATTTAACAATAATTTTAGAGCTAAAATTCTTTTACATTCATTTATTTCTAATTATTTCTCTGAGTTGAAATATGTCCCGTGGTATCCCATAAGAGATTTGCCTCTATAAGTATTATTTAATCATCTATGAAGTTAAATATACAAAAATATCCCTTCTCAAATAACAAGAGATCTTCATTACATATGCATATGTATGTTAAATACATGTAAATATATATGAAAAAAGACAATGCTTTATTTGATTTTTTTTTTTTTTTGGTACTAGGGATTGAACTTAGGGGCACTCAAACCCTAGCCCTATTTTGTATTTTATTTAGAGACAGAGTCTCACTGAGTTGCTTAGTGCCTCGATCTGCTGAAGCTGGCTTTGAACTCAACATCCTCCTGCCTCAGCCTCCAGAACTGCTGGGATTATAGGCATGCACTGCTGTGCCTAAATTATTCAATTTGTTTTTAAAAAATATTAACTGAGAGATTTTCTTTAATTGATATGAAAATCAAATATATATTACTATAATATAAACTCAAAACACAAATTTCCCCAAGTAATACAATTTATCTTAATATTTTAACTCTCCTGGACTTTGTGCCACTCTGTAATCAATAAATGTTAAAATATCACACTAAGATAGGCCACCACATGTCCTCTCATTGCATTCCCAAGACTTCTTTTTTAAATAAATCTATTAATGTGTTTAATTTATTCTACACAGGCAATCAAACTGGTGAATGTCTGCATAAATGTTTGATGTCTATTAACATAAGGAATGTAAAATTTATTAGGAATATAAATAAAAGATTCTTCAGTTTGTAGGTTGAATTTATAGGAAAAATTTGTCTAGTAGTTTTAGCCAAGTCACTATTATATATTAAAATATTAGTATTGATATCTATTTTTAATTTTTAAATAGTCTGTTATCACTATGTCTTATTCAACTATTTTGCTGCTGTAACTAAATGATCTGACCAGCAGATCATATAACTAAACTATAGCAGAGAAAAAGTTTATTCGAGGACTCATGGTTTCAGAGGTCCTAGTTCATAGAAGGCCAGCTCCATTTCTCACAACTGGAGGTGAGGCAGAACATCATGGTGAGATAGTGTGGCAGAGGGAAGCAGTTTGCATCATCAGGAAGCAGAGAGAAAGTCTCCAGATACAAAATATGTACCCCAAAGTCACGCTTCCAATGTACCACTCCCTTCAGGCACACCCCACCTGCCTCCAGTTACCACCCAGTTAATCTCATCAGGCATTAGTTCACTGATTAGGTTAAGACACTCGCAACTCAATCATTTCTCTTCTGAACCTTCCTGCATTTTCTCACACATGCGCTTTTGAGGGACAAATCATATCCAAACCATAATACACTATTTCTGTCACAAATATAAATTTGTTTGGATTCCTACTTCAGTTCTATTTTTTTGTCTTTTTACTATCTTTAAAATAATGCAAACATTTCAGTACAATCTTAAACAGCTATATATGTATTTCACAAAAACAAATGAAACTGGCTCTTGAATTGTTGAATTTCTACGGTATTACAGAAATTGTTTTGACTCTGAAAAAACACAATTCCTTTAAATTAAATTGGATATGACAACAGTGAGTTAAAATCTTACAGATTTTAAAATACGTGTTTTACATTATAATTGTTATTTAATTCCTTTTTAGGACAGTGAAAAAAATATTATTTGAGATTGAGAATCTTTCTGAGTTGGTACGCACCCAGAGATCATCAGTGAGATGATACAACACAGAGAATGTTCCATTTCTAGAACAAATATCATATCATACATAATTTACTATTCTTCTGAATTACTAATCATTGTTGAGTATAACACTAATATTCATAAGCCTGTAGAGTTTGCTTTACTTAGAAAAGCTTTTGTACCTGACTTAGTAGATCTTTACTAACTTTTTTGTTTAGATTTTCATCTTTTCATTTTATGTGTTAGGTAACCTGAAATCCCGTAGACTTAAAGAACTGGAGAAGCTTTGCTTTAAACTAACCCATCCTGGTCATGTAATCAGAGGTACCCAAATTGTGACTGTGAACCAAACAAGGCCAGTTAACTTTCCTTTCCTTTGTGCATGTGTGTGTGTCTATGAAAGATGTTTCATATGTGAGTATGTGTATATACGTATGTATGTGCGCGCGCACACGTAATCTACGTACATTTACAATGACAAAGGAGAAGAAGAGGGCAGGAGAAATAGAAAGAGCATTAGTGTTTTTATAACCATAACTATAATATGCTCAAGAGCTTCAATTAGACAGAGTATGCACTCAATAACTATTAATGAATTAAAATTTTCCATCAAATGGTTTAAAAACATAGCTTCAAATATAAACAGAAAATAGACTCATCTTTCTTATGCATATTCATAACCTGTATTGAGGAAAAAAGGGCTGGAGAGAAAAAACCTAACAAAAGGTTTTAATTGACATATGTGTTAAATTTACACTGTGTAAGCATTCAGTCATTCATCTGTTTTCTTTTCTCTCCTAGGTTGATTTAAATGGCTGTTAATGGAAACAGCATTTTTTCATTAGGTATTAGAAAATATCTTATTACTCTGTATGGGTAAATGAAATTTTTAAAGTTAAAGTGAAAATTGGTTCTATACCTTTTTGGTACATTTTCAGAAGTTGATCCACAAATGAATATGACCAAAATTTCCACATTTCATATCAAGTTCTTAATTTCTTAATAATTTTGGTCAAAGAATATTTCACATGCATATATATACACACACACACTATATGTATAATGTATGTACACAATATATATACACTCTATAGACAATATATAGTACAATGTATATACCCTATAAATACATAATTAATCAGATGATTAAAGCTCATCATATGTGTATATATATGTAGACATATATAGTGGTATTCTATTGCAGTTTTAATTTGTATTTCTTTGATTAGGAACAATGTTAGATAACCTTGACTGTCCTTTTTGGTAAAGTGCCTCTTCACATTTTTTGCCCATTTAAAACATTGCTTTGTCTTTGCTTCTTTTTCAGTTCATGAATGTCTTTATTATTTTCTTGATAGGACATTTTTTGTTATAGGAATTGTATATATAGCATCCAGTTTGGGCTTGTCTTTTCATTCTTTTGAACATTTTGATAAAATAATTATTAATATAAATATAGTTTAACTTACTTTTTATTAATGTCAGATCAGTTTTCCTGATTAATGACTCACCCTTTACTACAAAGTCATCAAGATGTTTATGAGAGTCTAGAATTTTAATCTTTTTGTCTTTCACATATGTAACTTCTCTTTGGAATTAATATTTGTGTTTGTTGTTAAGTGGAGGTCATAGTTTTAATTTTTATTTAGTTTTGCTGTAAGGTATTCAACATCCCAGCACCATTCATAGACAAGACTTTTTCCTTCAACAGTGCACTATAAAGGCTGTTATCAAACACAAGTGTCTATTTCAGTGAGGTTCTAGCTGCGGACTCTGTTCAGTCCAATTGACATGTTTGCCTTTTGCTGGACCAATGCCACACTGTCTTAATTACTGTGGGTTTATAACAATTTTTAGTATACTAACTGTTCCCACTTTTTAAAATACTATGTTTAGCCTTTAGAAATCTATTAATTTTAGAATCAACTTGTTTATTCCTCCTGCTTAAATATGCATCCTGATAGGTACTAATCAGAATTTCCTTGGTCTACCATTGAATCCATACATCAGTTGGGAAAGTCTATAGTCCGTGAGCATTACAGTTCCCTTCCTTCCTTTTCTTCCAGTAAAGTTTTTATACTTTCTGGGTTCAGGGATTTTTCACGTCTTTTGTTAGTTCTATTCTTTAGTATTTTATGTTTTCTGATGTTATTATAAATGGTTATTCTAAAAGTTTTATTTTCTAAAATTTTTGTTGCTAATAAAGAGAGAGATAATTTTGATATTTATGTTGATTTTATATCCATAAAGCTTGCTGAATTACTTAACTCATAATTTATATGTAAATATATTTTATTTTTCTGTGTCCTCTTCAAATAATTATTTTGTTTCTTCTTTTTCAATCTTCATATGGGACACTTTCTCTCTCTCTCTCTCTCTCTCTCCCTCTCCCCCCACTTTCTTTCTTTCTTTCTTTCTTTCCTATAACTAGGAACTCTTGATTGATATTCATGCTAAATTTTAGTAGAAATATTAATTCAAGTTAGTATATTCTCACCTACTTCTAGTATGTTTTAGGTTTTATTATTGTTGAATTTTGAATATTGAATTTTGTCAAATGCTTTTATCATTTATTTCAAGGATCACAATTTTTACATATATGTAGCAAATTATATTAATTATAAAATTTGAAAATGTCTTTGAGTTCTGAAAAATATTCAACCAAGTATCATTATAAATCACTGTATTTGGTTTTCTAATAAATTTTATAATAGTGACTGTGTTCAAGAGCAAAATTGTCCTATAATTTTCCTTTATTCTGATATATTAAATTCAACATAGAAGTTATTCTGGCCTTATTAAACATTTAAAAATGTCCTTTTTCTTTGTCTTCTGGAAGAAATTTTTGTATCTTTTAAATATTCAGAGGAATGGTAATTCCTCTGAACTTGCAGTATTTAAGGACATACATATGTCATGACTTGCAGATAGCGGGTAAGCTGTGATTTGATATGTTTAAATAAATATTTACTCAGAATATTTCTCATTTCCATTTTGAAGAACTTTTTTGAATTCTAGAGATTTTTCCATTTCATCCATAATTTCTAGCTTCTGTCACCAAGTTGCTCATAATGCACTCATTATCCTTTAGTGCCTGTATAAGCTGTGTTCATGATCTCTTTTATTCTCCTGATGTTGTGCATTGTTATTTCCCCTTGTATGTCTGCTCCCCTGCCTCTCTACTCCCTTTTTTTAAGCCAACTACTTAATTGGTCAAAATATTATCAACTGTATAAGACTTTTCAAAGAAATACTTTGTCTTTCTTTTTTTCTCTTATGTTTCTGCTCTCAGCTTTACTAATTGTTCTACTTTCTTTATGTTTGCTGTTTGTTCCTTACTAAATTATTGATTTAATTTACTTTAATAACTGATTAAATGTTTATGACATATAAATATAATGCTACATAATTCCCTGTAAGCCTAGCTTTATCTATATTCTACAAATGTTGATGTGTCTTTATTTTCACTATCATTCAGTCCAAAATTTGTAATGTCCATTATAATTTCTTCTTTATTTTTTTTGGGGGGGTGGAGATTACCTGGGATTGAACTCAGAGACACTCGATCACTGAACCACATCCTCAGTCCTATTTTGTGTTTTATTTAGAGACAGGGTCTCACTGAGTTGCTTAGTGCCTTGTTTTTGCTGAGGGTGGCTTTGAACTCATGATCCTCCCGCCTCAACCTCCGGAGCTGTTGGGATTACAAACCTGCGCCACTGTACCCAGCGTAATTTCTTCTTTCACCAACGGGTATTTAGTAGTAGATTACTTACTAGTTAATTGAAATAATATATGGAGACTGTCCAGTGTTTATTGCTATTGACTTGTAATGAATTCCAGTATAGTAACATGACATGCTGGATAAATACGCAAATGTATAAATTTGCTAAGACTTGTTTTATGACTTACCATTCTTGACATACAATGGTGACTTCCTACATCTATTTGGTTTGTTCATGAGCTCTTCTAACTACTTTAAAGTAACTGCTAACTCCATCCCAATCTAATAAACTTCTAACACAGCACTATTTTTATTTCACAACATGTCTGTATGTATGATTTATATTTATACATTTCTGTACACATATATCTGTGTATATTTACTTATTCTTTGACTTCAAGGACCATTTTTTTCTGTTTTTTATTTGTTCTTTTTAGATAAACATGAGAGTAGAGTGTAGTTTTGACATATCATACATACAAGGAATACAATTTATTCTATTTAGAATCCCATTCCTGTGGTTGTACATGATGTGGAATTTCACTGGTAGTTTATTCATATATGAACATAGGAAAGTTATGTCCAATTCATTTTACTGTCTTTCCTATTCCCATCCCCCTCCCTTCCCTTCATCCCCCTTTGTCTAATCCAATGAACTTCTATTCTTCCTCCTTCCCACCTTATCGGTGATAGCATCCATATGTTAGAGATAACATTTGGCCTTTGGTTTTTTGGGACTGGCTTATTCACTTAGCATGATGTTCTCCAGTTCCATCCATTTACCAGCAAATACCATAATTTTATTCTTCTTTAAGGCTGAGTAATATTCCATTGTGTATATATACTACATTTTCTTTATCCATTCATCTGCTGAGGAACACCTAAGTTAGTTCCATAGCTTTGATATTGTAAATTGAGCTGCTATAAACATTGATGCAACTGTGTCACTGTAGTATGCTGATTTTAAATCCTTGACGTACATGCGGTGGAGTAGGACAACTGGGTTAAATGGTTGTTCCATTCCAAGTTTTCTGAGGAATCCATCTGCTTTCCATAGTAGTTTTTACCAATTTTCAGTCCCATAAGCAATGTATGAGAGTAACTTTCTCCCCACATTCTTGCCAACATTTATTGTTACTTGTGTTCTTTTTAATTGCCATGCTGAAGTGAGATGGAATCTCAGAATACTTTTAATTTGCATTTCTCTAAATGCTAGCGATGTTCAACATTTTTTCATATATTTGTGAGTGATCATATTTCTTCCATGAAGTGTCTGTTCAGTTCTGTAGTCCATTTATTGATTGGGGTTTTTTTTTGGATATTAAGTTTTTGAGTTCTTTCTATATCCTGGAGATTAATATTCTACCTGAGGTGCAGGTGGCAAAGATTTTCTCCCATTCTGTAGGCTCTCTGTTCAAGTTCTTGATTATTTCCTCTGCTGTGAAAAAGCTTTTTAGTTTGATACTATCCTGTTTATCAATTCTTGATTTTGCTTCTTGTGCTTTAAGAGTCTTGTTGAGGAAGTCAGTTCCTAAGCTGACGTGACAGAGTAGGGCCTACTTTTTCTTCCTGTAGGCTCAGGGTCTCTGGTCTAATGCCTAGGTCCTTGATCACTTTGAGTTGAGTTTTGTGCAGGGTAAGAGATGGGTTTAATTTCATTTTGCTGCATATGGATTTCCAGTTTTCCTAGCATCATTTGTTGAAGAGGCTATCTTTTCTCCATTGCATGTTTATGGTGCTTTTGTTTATAATATGAGATAATTGTATTTTTGTGGGTTTTTCTCTGTGTCTTTTATTCTGTACCATTGGTCTTCATGTCTGTTTTGGTGCCAAAACCATGCCACTTTTTGTACTATAGCTTCATAGTATAATTTAATGTCTGTTATTGTGATGCTACCTGCTTCAATTTTCTCACTGAGAATTTCTTTGGCAATTCTGGGCCTATTATTTTTCCAAATGAATTTTGTGACAGTTTTTTCTATTTCTATGAAGAATGTCATCAGAACCTAAATAGGAGTTGCATTAAATCCATGCAGCAGTTTTGGTAGTATGGTCATTTTGAAAATATTAATTCTGCCTACCTAAGAACATGGGAGATCTTTCCATCTTCTAAGGTCTCTTCAGTTTTTTTCTTTAGTGTTCTATAGTTTTTATTGTAGAGGTCTTTCACCTCTTTTGATCGACTGATTTCAAAGTTTTTTTTTTTTTTGAGGCTATTGTGAATGGAATTGTTTTACAAATTTCTCTTTCAGCTTCTTCATCATTAGTATGTAAGAATTCAATAGATTTCTGGGTGTTAATTTTATATCCCACTACTTTGCTGAATTCATTTATGAGTTCTAGAAGCTTTCTGGTGTAGTCTTTTGTGTCTTCTAAATATAGAATCACGTTGTCCGCAAATGGGCATAGTTTGAATTCTTCTCTCCTTAATTATCTCTTTAATTTCTTTCTTTTGTTGTATTGCTCTGGTTAGGGTTTCAAGGACTATGTTGAATAGAAGTGGTGAAAGAGGTTATCACTGTCTTATTACCATTTTATAGGTAATGTTTTCAATTTTCTCCATCTAAAATGGTGCTGGCATTGGGTTCAGCATTTATAGCTTTTTCAATGTTGAGGTTTGTTCCTACCATCCCTAATTTTTCTAGTGTTTTGAACATGAAGGGATGCTGTATTTTGTCAAATGCTCTTTCTGCATTTATCGAAATAATCACATGATTCTTGTCTTAAAGTCTATTGATGTGATGAATTACATTTATTGATTTCTGTATTTGAACTAATCTTGCATCCCTGGGGTGAACCACAGTTAATCATGGTGAACTATTTTTTAATATGTTTTTGTATGTGATTTTCAAATACCATATCTGTATTCTTTTCCCCATACTGTTTCCTGTGCTTCTCACGGGCATTAGATTATGGGTAGCCATTGAAGTAACATATGATTAATTAATGAGTTTATATACCAATGTTTAAATTTCTGGCTACAGGCAAAATGGCAAAGTGAGAGTATATGGTATGCCTAGAGATATCCCAAGATACAAATTCAAAGAATAGGCAATTAAAACAAGAGATTGTGGTATGAAAGACTGAGGAGGAATTATTTGAAGACTAAAAGGAATTTTACAATAATAACATACCATGCATATTAAAGAGGGGAATAGCACATGGCAGCAATAAACAACAACTCTCATAAGCTGTTAAGAGGTCAAGAAGCATAACAGTTAAAACTTGATATCTGACTTAGTAAGGAAAATCCTGATTAGAAGGATAAAAGTAGATCATGAGATGTGGAAGCTGGACTTCAGAAAATTTGAAATTGGTGGGATGCATTTTTATCAAACACTGTCTAAATTTTTATATGATCAAAAATAGAATCTTCTTGTTTCACACCATACAACATATATACATATGTATTAAACTTGAGATGTAAGAAAGACGTGAGTTTTACTTCTCTTTGACTGAAATGAGTTAAAACCTGCAGGGTTCACTGGTGCACACCTGTAATTCTAGCTATTTGGGATGCTGTGGTAGGAGGATTTTAAGTTTGAAGGCAGCCTTCTCCACTTAGTACGACCCTGTTTCAACCTAAAATCTAAAGAGCGGGGGTAGCATGATGATAGAGCATTCACTGAACGACTCTGAATTTAGTTACCAGAATCACAAAAAATAAGAAAAAAAGAACAGAAGCCATATGCTTTACTCCAATTCTATTACTTTTTTCTCTTATAACCCAATTCTCTGTAATTCACCAACTCTGAGAGGGAAGCACAATGTAAGAAGACAAGGCGAAGGGCAAGGTCAGCTTCACAGCACAGTAGCTTGCTGGAGGGATCATTTAGTCTGTTGGCTAGTGTGGATTTGGAATTTCTAATATCACTTCTGCTCTTTCGAGGTCTTCTTGATTGCATGTGCATTTGAGGGGTGAATATGCAGAGCTTATAAACTATTATAAGGTTTAGTTTATTTAAATGCCAATTGTTGATAAGTTAAAGTAGACAATTCAGGAAACTATGAAAATTGAATGGGAAGGTAAAATACTTAAGCTGTGATCTAATGCCAGGTAGTAAAGTAAAATCTGAATAAATAATGTAACCAGAGGGTACACAAGGTTTCTGAGTAGTTGAGGGTGAGATTGAAGTGATGGAGAGAGAGAAAATCATAGAGTGCCTTTAATTTTAGGCACAATAAACTATTAAGCAATTAAATCCTTACAATGAATCTGAAAGCAGATAATTGTCTTTATTTCCATGCTACTAGAGCTTATAGTAACTTTCCTAAGACCTCACAGCAAATAAGCAACAGTCTGGAATCTGAAAACTGGTGTGTCTGTCTCTCAAGATGGTTTTTTCTCCATTGCATCAAATGTCAGATGAGGAAACTAAAGCTCAGGTAGATTTTCACTACCCTACCAAATTAATCTGTACCTGTGTCTAAGTCTGTCTTACTCCACAGCCTTTTGCAGAAATTCCCCATCAGTTTTAGGAAACTGCACATGTATCCTCTCATTCATTTGGGGAGGGGGGTCATGATTCAAATTAATATACTGAAATCTTGATAAGTCTTATAATTAATATTAGGTCCAAAGCTTAACATCTGTGCAACCATTTTAAATCCTTACCTCCATTTTATAAAATGTTTCACTTTCCTGCCCTAGAGAGGTGCTTGCAGAAGAAACAAAAGTTAGCAGAGAGCTCCCGACCTCCTCGCCACCTGTTAACCAAACTAACTGGCATATCTCATTATTTGTCCCATTGGTCCACCACAATCCAACCACAAGCTTCCATGCAAGCAGCTCATAGGACCTCACACAAGCAGCGCAAACCTGCCCTACAAAAAACCCTGAAGTTATGCCCTGCCTGCCTCACTCACTTTCTTCCAAGTGACGGATGGCCTTTGTCAGATCCTGGCTAACAAATAAATCTTCTTAATTATGGATTTCTCTGCTCGGTTTCTGTACTGCTTGTGTGTTTCACTTTCCTTTCAATTAAACTATTCATTTTTATTCAATTCAGATTTCCTAGGGTGTCCCAAATTTATTTGACTGCCTCTTGTCTATTTTTCTTGCAGTACCTATTACTTTCAGCTGAGTTTTGTATCTTATGGAGCACATTAAGAAAACTTGACTCACTTTAGAGAGTTTTAACCATTGAACAAAGAGTGTTTAATGAAACAACAAAGACAGGTTTCACCTAGATTTTTTCTACAAGGGCTTTACTGATGGTTTAATAGGCACTTCGTATTGTTCTAGAAGGAGGAGGAAAGCTATTCCTGAGATATTTTCCAACTCGCTTTCCTGAAGTTATCCAGCACTGATGACAAACATAATAAATAATTATAATTTCCATAATTGTAAAAGACTACTTTTACAAAAGACTGGAGGAGAGAATTTATGAAATTAGTTTTGCATCTAAAATTCTAGAGTGTACTGCCTGCAATAGAGCTATTGGCGGTGGAGCTGAGATTAACATTCAGGTCTTGATCCTGGTTGAGTGTTAAGTTAGGGAGAATTATGTGGCAATGTGAAAAATCTTTAACAGCAAATAAGGCTTTGTTAAAAAATTTCACACTGGGGATGAAAGGGATTTAACCTTAAAAACAGATGAACCGGGAACCTGACTTCTTGTTGAGAGCATGTGTTGTTATTCCCAGAACCCCTGCAAATAATCTGTTCCTTAAATTACCTAAAAACAATTTAAATGCATTCAGATAATGTGATGAAGTGTTTGGTGAGCTGTGGCTAACTCCTACTTACAGCCAATTGAGCTTTGAACGTGATCTGTGTAAAGGATTGTATGGCTTTGTGAAAACGTTTGTTGAGGAGAAATAGCATATTTTTATTTACTTTTGCTCCTAATTCCATTTAGTTATTATCTTGTTCGGGACTTCTTTCTACTTTTATATTTCCAATACTCTATTACTGTCCTCCCTGCAAAGAAAAAAAAAACAATTTGAAGATGTGTTTAATTTCAACAAAGAAAGAAAGAGAAAGGGATAAAGAGAGAGAGAAAACATTAAAATTATATTTAAGAAAGCAAATATTAAGAGTATGTTACAATGGGTAGCAGAAGCAATAAACAAAATTTAAAGTAACTTGTTAAATTAGCAGAGTAAAGTTGTATGTATAATTATGGAATCCTGATTATTATGATAAATTTTGCATAAAAATATTTACCTCAAATATTTTTAAGTAAAATATTTATTAAGCACAACTTCTTTGTATGTTTTCATTTTTTCACTATACAAGTGTTAAAATTCTTTATATTTTTTCTGTTCTGCGTCATTAGCAATCATGGAAATGCAAATCAAAACTACCCTGGATTTCAGCTAACCCCATTTAGAATGGCATCAAGAATATAAATAAACATAAATGCTGGCAAGAATTCTGAGAAAAAACTGCGCTTGTTCATTGTTGGTGGACCTGCAAATTAGCAAAACTACTATGAAGTTTCCTCAAAAAGTTAGGAATGGACCACTGCATGCATAATTCACAAAAGCCAAGTTGTGGCACCAGCCTAGGTGCCATCAACAGATGACAGGACAAAGAAAATGTAGTATATATACACAAAGGAATATTACTCAGCCATAAAAAAGAATGAAGTATGTCATTTGCCAGTAAATGGATGGAACGGGAGAGCATAATGGTAAGTGAAATAATTCAGACTCAGAAAGGCAAGGATTTAATGTTTTCTCTCATTTTTGAAAGCTAGAGAGAGAGAGAGAGAGATGTTTTAAAAAAGGATCTCATTAAAATAGAATGAAAATCAATAGGATAGAGGCAGGGCATCAAGAGGGATGAACAAAGGGAGGGAAAAGGGAAGAATGGCAATAAAATCAACCAAATTATGCAATGCAACAGGGAATTCCACATTTTTGTAACAATTTCATGTACCAGTGGAAAAATTTATATATACAATAAATAAATCGAAGAAATACCACAAGAGTAGAGGAAGGGGAGATAGGAAAGGGAGGACAGGAGGCAAAAGGAATTACTAGAAAATGTATAGAACAAACTGAGTTATATGCATATGTGAATATGTCACCATTATGTATAATTATAATGTATGGGAAGCCATCCATGAGTCATGTGTGGGAACTCAGCAATGGTCCAGCCATCAAGCAAGGAAGTCTGATTCTGGGAACTCCCAGTTGGAATCCACTGGTTCAAGAACACCCCATTCACATGTTGCCTTGTCCTAACTCACCACTCAAGTTCAAGCACAGCCTCAGGAGATGGGGGTAGGCTGCCAAACGCCAATCAACCTGTTTACCACAAGACCCCAGCCACACCAGGAAACAAGCACAGAAACAAAACTCCTCCCACTGAAACCTTACCCCTGCCTTTGATGCACTCCCCCCAAAATAAAGAACTGGGGCCTTTTTCAATTGTTCAGTTCCAGCTCCTATCAGGACTGGAAGACCCATCAGGTGCTCTGCTTTTTAAATCTAATCCTTTGTCTTTGTCTTATTTCTTACTGATTATTTCAGACTTTTTATTTTGTCAGGCGGCTCACACCTTCTGAGCAGGAACCTACTCTGTTGGGGTGCTGGCCACCCCATCAATAAGGCATAAATAAAAACATAAAAAAACAAAATAACCCCAGATTAATAGAGAAAATCAAAAGCCTCAATCAGGCAAAACAAAAAATGGGTAATTTAAATTCACAGAATCCAAAACACAAGTGATTTCAACCAGTGGGGGAAAAATAAGCTCAAAATGACACAACCCTGGATAAAAAGTACAAAAGAAAATATTACCAAAGATAAAATGCACTGCAGTAGGGGGGAAAAAAAAGAAAAAAGAAAAGAAACCAAACCACACCAAAACAACAATAATAAAAAAGACAAGTTAATTTCCATTTATGATTAGTGGGATTTACCTTAGATTTTCTATGGTTATCAAAATAAAACTTTACTTTCTGTGGCTAAGAATTCATAAAGAAGCAGACAAACCATATTTCCAGAATTTTTTAAGTATTGCTTCTTAGAGAGCATTATTGGGAGGGTGGAATGTGAAGCAGGGGACCTTTGAGTGAGCAAGGTTGATACAAATTAAGATTATTTGGAGCAGGTTTCGAGTTTTGGAGTTGAAGGTTTGCAGTTGGACAGGGAGGAAGGTAAAGAGCAGGAAGAATTCAGCTTGTCCATTTGAGACATCAGTGTGGCCCATGCATAGTGTATGCAGTGAAGGATGGGTAGGAAAATGAAAGGGTGTATTTAACTCTCCTAATTTCCTTTGCATAGGTATTACAGGTGGCATTCCTTCTACTGACAATTTTGGTGTCATTATTAAATTATTTATCAGAAATATTAAAGCATAAATTATTGATGCTCAACTCCAAAGACCGAACAAGGATTTAAAAAAGACAAATAGATGAAATAACTTTTGATTTGACTCTTCAATATGAAACACAATCTTTGCTGTTCAATTGCAGTCCTTTAGACTCAACTTTTCAGAGCACCATAATTCTTGTTTATGCAAGGATGAGTTATTGCATGATTCTGGGGTAGTAAAGCAACTTGCCAATAGTTTTGAGCATGACTTAGCATCCAAATGGCTCATTAGACCATAGAAATAGAAACAAAACATTATTTTATATATATTGCAGTATAAAAAAGTAACCATGTAATATAATATAAACTTGGACAAACTATTGATATATTCATTGACTTTTGTAAACGTGTGTGGTAATAATTATTTTTTTCAAAGGGTGAATCAATAGAATCATATTTGAAAGTAAGTTAGCCATTAGCCAGTGAGTTTTTTATCTTATTCTCTTGGTTTCTCTTAGTTTGAATTTCATGCCCACATGAATGACTCGTAAGTCAATATTTCTTTCTTGCCTTCTCTTGAAAATCTTGCATAAACTGAAATTTTCACTCACAAATCAGATTTAAAAACCCACTAAAATTACAGCACTAACTTTTGATCTCCGCAGCATTATAGCTCCTGATTCTATGCCAGCACCTGATTAAAACTTGTTTTTCTCCTTTTTCAACTTTATTTTTCTTTTTAATTAACACATAATAAGTGTGTACATTTGTGGGATATATTGTGATAGTTCAGTATGTATATACAGCTTATACTCATGAAATCAGGGTAATTAGCATTTCCATCTTGTTTCTTAGATTTAGACCCTTCGAGTACCTCTCTTCTAGTTCCTCATAAAATATATAATCGTATATTGTAGTTACAGTTATCTTACTCTGCTGTAGAACACTAGAGCTTCAGTCTTGAGTAATCAATAGTCTACTCTTTTTCACTTTGAAATTAACTTTTCAAGTTTCCACATATAAGAGAAAACGTGAAGTATTTTGTCTTTCTGTATCTGGCTCATTTCCCTTAACCTACTGCTCTTCAGTTCCATGTTGTCACAAATGACAGGATGGCCTTCTTATGTGTGGCTAATGTCCCACTGTGTATGTATAGCACATTTTAAAAATTGTGTGCCCATCAATTTTTCATTACTGTGATCAAATTACCTGTTAAAAGCAACTTAGAGGAGGAAAAGCTTATTTTGGGCTCAAAATAAACCTACTTTGGTTTCTGTCCATGGTCAGATGACTCCTTTGCTCTGGGCCTGCTTGAAGTGAGGCAGAAGGTGGAGGTGAAAGGGTGTGTTAGAACAAAGGTGCTCATCTCCTGGCAGCCAGGAAGCAGAGAGAACAATAAAGGATTTGAGGACAAGAAATAGTTCAAGGGCTCACCCCCAGTGAGCTGCTTCCTTCTGCCATGCCCCACCTACCTACAATTACCACCCAGCGGTCCATTCACATTACTAATCCATCAAATCAATGAATCTACCAGTGAAGTTGCAGCTCTAATCATCTCACCTCTAAGCATTCCTGAATGGCTCAGCACATGAGGTTTGGGAGACATTAAAGATCCAAACCATAACATATTCATTTGTCCCTCAATGGTCACATACTTGATTCCATATTTGGCTATTGTGAATAGTGTTCCTTTTCATAATGCTTTGTCTTCTTGACTCTTGAAGACAGAACATATTGCTAGTTTTCTTCTGTTTTGGTCTCTTGCTAACTACTCTTCTACTTTCATCTTAGCTTTTTTTTTAATTGATGCATTATGATTATATGAAATGATGTGATTCATTGTGATGTAGTCATACTTGCACGTAATTTGAGGACCTGATAAATACACCATTACATACATTCTTCTGTAAACCCCATAAAATATCAGGAGGAAATGCATTCCTATTTTTTAAACAAGAAAACAAATGCAAAACATTAGCTAACGTTCTCCTGCATTTGTAACTAGTAATTATCAGAAATGGGTTTCAAATTTAGCTCTGACAAGCAGCGAGTGTTGTGATAGTTCCTCTATACTTTGTTTCTTCCCAGTAGGACCATTCTAAAAATCTGTAGGAATCAGTTATTTTATTTAACTCACAGCAAATAAATATTTAATAATAATGCATTTAATTATAGTGTTTTTGTGGTGACTTTAAAAATAAGAAATTTCCCACATGAATGAATATTACTTATTCTATTCTGCTTGGGAATACCTAATGAGTTCTTTAGGTATTCCCAATGAATTCTGTATCTAACCACAACTAAAGACTAAAAAATATTAGCATCAACAGGCACCTTGGAAATGTCAAAACTGGTTGTCACTTCTTCAGCATTAGCACAGGTCAGCTCTGTTTACTAGCTGTTGGATGGGCTGATCAGACTCCTTTTCCCAGGGAAGCTCCACATGGCCAGCTGCTGAATGCACTTCCTCAGCCAGCCCAGGCCTTTCCAGTTTGCCGTCAGCCAATAGCAACCCAAACCTTTCCCGCCAGCCTTAACCAACCCCCCAAATATACTAGCCAATCCCCCAGACACAATCCCGTTCAGGGAGCACCCCAGCCAATGAATTTAAAGTTGCTGATGCAGCCAATCCCAGTTCAACACCTTCCTCTAAGAAGGTACTTAATCTCAGGGCCATTTTCCCTTCTCCCTTCTTCTGCCGCCTTCATCACCTGGAGCAGCCACTATGCCACTCCAAATAAACTCCCCTGGCTGAAACATGGTTTTTGGTGTGGTCCTTTTGCCTAACAGTAGCACCATGGTACTAGCCTTAGATATTGCAAGCCTACTTGGGTTGAACTTTTTTTCCTGCCTGTGAATAATCCTTCAGTTGCCCAAAATTTTTAAAAACTGAACCTCTTCTTGGTTGGGTTTCAAGTTCTGTTAGATGCTATAAAGACAAAATAGGCATTGCCTGTCACTTGGAGTTTACTTTCTAGGGAGATACATAGACTTGTAAATCAAAAATGTGTGTGTGTGTGTTTATATTTATGTAAATACATATATGTATGTATGCAAACCTCCAAAGGTAAGAAAGAAGACTGGTGTGTCTACAGCACAGTGAATGGACCAGAAAAATCACATATGATAATACTGGAGGCCTTAGTTGGTCCAGATTTTGTGATCAACTCAGCTCCTTTAAATACCTTGGATTTAGGTCTAAGTATCGTGGATTAGCACTAAAGACAAAGGCTAGTAGTAGGGGATCTACTTGTATTTAAAAAAGAACACTTTGACTGGGAGTGGTGGCACATGCTTGTAATTCCAGCAAGTTGGGAGGCAGGAAGATCATAGGTTTGAGTCTAGCCCCAGTAATTTTGCAAGATCCTGTCTCAAAATAAAAATTAGAAAGGGCTGGAGATGTGGTTCAATGGCAGAGCATCCTGGGGTTCAATTCACTGTACTGAGAAAAAAAAAAATTCTCTGATTGCTGAATGGGAGATGGACTGTAGGGGGTCAAAAATTAGGAGGATATTATACTGAGTAGGTCAGTGGTACTGCTGCCCTAAACCACGGAGGCAGGAACAGTAAAGGACAGAGGTAGATGGATTCAAGACATCTGAATGTGTGACATAAGCCAGAATTGAATCTTAAATTTTTTAATTAACAAACTGATGATTTTGAGTGCCATTGAAGTGTATTTGAAACTTCTGTAGAGAAGAAAAACTTAGTAGTAACCATTAGTTGCTCAATTTGCACTTTTTCAGTTTTAAAGATCTGTTGAACACCAGAATAGACATCTTAATGAGGCTGTCATAAATATGTACCTGAAACTGCAAGATCAAATCTGTACTAGAGAATTACAACTGAGGACACTCAGCTTATAGTTGTATTTAAAAAAAGGGGGAACAGTGACACAACCACATCAATGTTTATAGCAGCTCAATTCACAATAACTAAACTCTGGAACCAACCTAGGTGCCCTTCAACAGATGAATGGATAAAGAAAATGTCTCTCTCTCTCTATTTATATAAATATACATATATATGTATGAATATATATATTATATAAGATGGAATATTACTCAGAATATTAAAGAAGAATGAAATTATGGCATTTGCTGATAAGTGGATGGAGTTAGAGAATATGATGCTAAGTGAAATAAGCCAAACCCAAAAAAAACCAAAGGCTGAATGTTTTCTCTGATATGCAGATGCTAATTCACAATGGGGGGATAGGAAGAATAGAGTTACTTTATATTAGGTAGAGGGGAGTGAAGAAAGGGAAGGGAAATGGGGATAGGAATGATAGTAGAGTGAAACAGACATTATTACCACCTGTGCATGTATGATTCATAACTAATGTGATCCTACAACATGTATAATCAGAAAAATGAGAGATTACACTCCATTTATGTATGATCTATCAAAATGTATAAATGCATTCTGCTGTCATGTATAACAAATTAGAAGAAATAAAACAATTTAAAAAAAAAGTAGAGGGAAAGGTAAGATTAAGTATGGAAACATAGGATAAAAGAAAAGAGATCCAAAATCTAAACCCTGAGAAACTCTAAATTTTAGTGTTTGCATATAGGAGATCTAGAAATGTGTCTCATGCTGAAAAATGATAAAGAAAATGAGACTATAGTTTCCAACATTCCAATAAAGATATGTCAAAGGTGCTATAGGTTAAGAGTAGAACTTAAGTGTACCTGGAACTTGACAATATAGAATATATTGGTTTCAGGTAACAGAAAATCATCTCTAAGTGTCATAAAAAGTAATTTATTCTTCAACATAATAAGAGGGGTGGTCCAACCAGCTCTAAGTTTGGTTAAGGCAATGGCACAATGACAATGACTTTTCCTCTCTACATTATTTACCATAATGGCTTTGACCTTAGGCCAAAGTCCAGACTACAAAACTTCCAAGCATTCTTGTAGGAAATGACAAGAAAAGAGACATCTTTAATTCCATGAGAATGCGGTACTCAGGATCTCTCAGTTGTCTTAACCCTCAGGTTGCACTGGCCAGAATTGCAGAGTATATTTATGCTTAGACCAATTTCCAAGGTTACAAACAACTGAGACTGATTTATAAAATTTAAGTCCTACTCCCCAAAGCTGAAGATCATTTAAAATTTACTGGACATGTCTGGAAGATAGAATACACATGAAAAAAAACCATTACTTTGAAAGAAAGAGAGGCAACAGATATGTCTAAGGAGTCAAGTGGAAGTGTCTCCTACATAGGAATACTGAAAGTCAACCAACAATTTACTTTGGCTTGGAAGATCTCTTCACATTTAATTATGCTTCAATTTAGAAAGGATGCTTTTCAGATGCCCAGTATTTCTTTGAATGACAAAATGAAGTGGATAAAATTGATATTCAACATCTACACTTTTTTTTTCTTGACTTTCCTGCCATATAGAGTTTTGGCTCTACTATTTTATGATTTTGATCTCTTACATTCTGCATGTGCATTCATGAAGTTATATTTAATATTAGTCAGACAAAAGAAGAAGAAGGAAAAGGAGAAGTAGAAGCAGGAGAAGTAGAAGAACTACAGTAGAAATATTCATTCTTAGACTCAGGGCAAAGATACTTTGGGTATTGTACCTCTCCTGGTCTTCGGCAAATAATTTACACAGTCCCTTATTTTGTTTAACACCATATGGGGCAAAGCTTAATCTTAGCACAAAAGAAGCAAATACTTCTTATTTGTAAAATCAGTGAATTTTGATAAGATTAAGTGGTTTTCTGAGGTTAAATAGGTATTAAGATATAGTGCTTTTCCTTGGTAGCTGTTGTGTGAACATGACTAGAGAATACATATATACACAAATATACACAACTGTTGTTGGTGCTACCATTCATGGGATCTTTCATCACAATCAATGAGTTCTTGTTTGTGAGGGTGCATTTCTGCTCAAGTTACATGATAGCCATAAAAATTGCTTTGTATGTAAAATGTTTAGCATAGCACCTTTTGCCAGCTCTCATCTCAAAAGAGTTCTGAAGTTCTCATCCCCTCTACCAAATGACAGGTCAGGAAAAATACACATTTTAATTGTATTATGGTTCTCTATCACAGACATTGATTGGAAATTGAATTTTTAGCTTTGGTCTGTTGAATCTAGTTTCTACATTGTAATAGAAAGAATGCAACATTTTTATATTACCAGAAGACATTTGGTTTATGGATTTTGAATAAATACATCTTTGTTTTAGACTTCTTATTATAGATTCTGTATAGTACAGGATAATCTGGGACTATCTGGATTGACCATATTCTTATTTTCAAAATTACCTGGAACATGATTAAGCAGTGTTGTGAAATAAATGAACTAAATATAAATAAAGTTTTATCTTTGAGTATGCGAATTATTTCCAGAGTCAAACATACCAGCTTGTCATCACTGTTTAGTAATAATTGAGTTTATGATTTCTACCTGGTTTCCATGTCAAGGTCAAATGGCTAAAGATGGTATGCTATAAAAATATTTATTTGGTCTTTGCCCTGTATTCCTGACGTAGACCTCCAAAAATCTTTGAAATTTTCTGAATAGTAAGAGCTGCTTTTGTGAATTAATGATATGACTCTTGGTTGATGGGACCCTAGGTAACTTCAGAATGGAGGCTAGTCATAGAGGATCCAAATGTTTGATTAGAGGGTTGGAGTTTTCAGACCTACACCCATCTCCAAAAAGGGGAGAGAAGCTGGACACTGGGTAACAAAAACTTCTGAACAATGAGATTTGGAGAGTTTCCAGTTCAATGAACACCCAACATGCTAGGAAGGTGGAATACCTGATGAGGCATGGAAACTCTGCACCCTCCCACTGCTCTCTACCTTGAACTGTGCATCTGTTCCACTTGGCTGTATCTGATTTGTATCTTTCCAATAAGTCTGCATAGGAAGTATATTGTTTTATGAGTCATTAGAATAAATTATTGAACATGAATGGTGTGGGAAACCCCTAATTTTAAACAATTTGGCAGAAGTGTGGGTAACTTGGGAATGCAATTTGTAGCTGGTGTCTATGGGCAGATTTGAGGGATTATGTCCTTAACCCTTGGGGGTCTTCACTGCCTCTGAATAGTGTCAGAATTGAATTGAATTTTCAGCACCCAGTTACTGTCTGAGAACAGTTGTCAATGTTGGAAAAAACAGTACTGATAGTAATATAGCTGGACCATACCTAGATTATACCTACGTGGTCAGCTTACTGTAAGAGACCCATTCCTCTCCCCATGACAAGCAGATTTTGCACTTCCTAATATTAGATGAACTTTTCTTTTTCCTTTCTCCCTTCTTCCCTCCCTTCCTTCCTTTCTTTTTTTCTCTTTACTGGATATTGAAGCCAGGGTGCTTGACCATTGAGTTACAATACCAAATCCCAGTTTTAGTTTCAGTTTTGGGTTTTTTGAAAAAGGGTTTCACTAAATTGCTGAGGATCAGAGTTGCTGAGACTGGCCTTGAACCTGCAATCCTCCTGCCTCAGCCTCCTGAGTTTCTACAGAGGACAAAATACATCCTATGAGGCCTAGCTGTGTGCTGACAGAGAATCCTAAACCTGTGAACTTGGGCACCTTTCCATGCCTATTCTTCTCTTACTGATGCTGTACTTGTAATAAAGCTTTTCCCTTAGTATAAAGTATGTTAGTCCTGTAAATTTTTCAGCAATTGAACACTTAATAATTAACACAGGTCTTTATACCTATCTTTGCTGATATCATTAGTCATTTTAGAATATTAGTAGATGATGGGAGAGCTCAAGTATTTAAAAATTCTTCCTGTCAAGAAAATAACTTCAGTAGCTGTTATGTATTAATTAGGCTTTAATCCCCCATATTTGTAAAAGTGAAAAAAATTAACTTCTCTATGAGAATTTCCCCCAAATATTGATTTTAAATGTGAAACTTGTAGAAAAGAACAGGGAATTAAAAATTTAGCATAGATTATGGCACCTCAGCACCCATAGAATAATTTTTGACTTGCTATTTTTATTAATCTTTCTAAAACTTCTATTTTTAAAAGGAGAGAATGTTCATTACTAATAACTTCATACTTGTCTATTCATTTCATATACTATTTGAATCACAAAGAAAATTCTTCGGGAATTTTAGTCAGATAATAAATTTATCACATTCATTCATCTCCTTGTACAAGTATAAAATTGCATTTAATCAATTATTTTAGAATTTTTGTGAACGCACATAATTTTAGCATAAGAATTATAGGATACTATGACTACACTTTCTTTTCACGAATGTAAATAACATCTGCATATATAAATGACTAATGAAAGGAAGTATTAACATTCTAGAATTTAAACATCACATAAAGCACAAATGCTGTATTGTGATATTTAAATTAGCACAGTAAATAATAAGTGCTTTATTTACTAATAATGGAATAATGTTGGATATAATCAGTATTATAATTGATAGTGAAGTTTCATGTGCCTACTTTTGAGAATTAAGAATGTTCACTTAATGCAATTAATTAAAAATTAAAGTCTTGCTTTCAATTCTACATTTCAACACAACTATCTCATTCAAGTTTTGGTAACTATTGACCAGATAGTCTGTGCATGACAGATAAATCCAAGCAATCACTTTGCAGCAAGCAATTTAATATTTTCAGACATTCTGTGGGCATCTTCTGCTTTTGACAGACAGCTATCCTCCCCCATAATCGCCCACACATGATGAGGAATGAAGCAGAAGAACTAGGTTCTTCTTATTACAACTGGAATAAGGGGTTCCAAAAAAAGCACAATATCGAAAGAAGAAAAAGGGGGAAATGTCACATGGTCATTTGCCTACTATTATATTCCTTCCCACACTGGCTATTATTTATCTAGTGTCAGTCTTCCAAAATGATATATTTGGATATGATTATCTGACTCACAGATTGCCTAGGTAATAGGGTTTTGTAGTTTCCTTATAAAAGGTGCAATTCCTATGTAATTGACAAATGGAAACTTTTAAAGTTGTTTTTGTGTCTGACAAATGTTGCAGTTTGAACAGATTTGATAATTGACATAGAATCATCAATTTAAAAATTTTCCTTTTAAGCAGGAAATGCAATGACCATAGGCTATTTTTAAAATGACTTAGTCAGTTAGCTGGTTTGAAATAAAAGGTGGTGCTCTAAAGCAGAATACTGAACTTCCTCTGCATTTGAATTTTGATGGCTTGAGTTAGGAAATTTATGCCCTCTGTGGACTTTGTAACTGGATAGTCTGAGCTCTCCTGCCCTCATTTACAAAACGGGATTAATAGTCACCTCCCTTCTGGGTCTTCTAATGTTACCATGTGGAGAAAAGTGTCCAATAAAGACTTTTCATGAAGCCAGTCCTTATGCTCTGGTATTGCTTTCCTTTGAACCTATTTTTAGAAGACCTTGTCTTCTACTTTTAGTTGTAGTTATTTATATATTTGTACTAGCCTAATGTCACTATTGACAGTTACCCCCTTTGAATGCAGAAACAGGTAGTATTAATTTTGTATTTTCCACACTAATAAGTTCCTCTTTCCTTACAATGATAAAAATGTATCAGTTCATAAGTATATTCACATCTATTTACCAGTTCATTTGAAGACAATCACCTCTTCTCACAAAGACATCTGAGATAAGAATTTTGAGCACTGGATTTCTATTGTTAAACCTTGGAGAAAACTGAAAGCTAAATTTCTGCATTCTCAAGTACATGTGACCAAAGCGAAGAGTGGAGATTTATTTTACCAAGAGTGATGTTGACATCTGGAGTGACTTAGAAGCCTGCACTTTTATTGTTTTGTGCCTAGTAAAAATATGTGTGTGAGTGTGTGTGGGTGTGTGTGTGTGTGGGGGGGTGTGTTTCCTTCCAGCTTTGTGGGAGAACAATTGGATGCTTTAGTAAAAGGACTCCAGACATTTTTTTTGGCAGGTAGGTAAGATAGAGAAGAAAGATAATGGCCTTGGAAAACAGGTCCCTGGACCAAGAGCAAGAAGTCCACTATTTACTCTGATGTCTGGTTTATCAACTCAGTTATGTCATTGATTCTCTCTGTGTCTTCGTTTCCTTGTCTGAGAAATTTTCAAGAATGACTGACTTTGAGATCTGGAATGTTTGAAGGAAACAGGAAAGGTAAGAGTGGGATTTTAGTTTTCTTTTTAAATGGAGTCAGATCTTGTGACTGTTGCTTCCCAGAGAAGTTTCGTTCGCATTGAGGGAATAGGTTGACTCCTGGGTATGGCTGAATTCAGAGCTCTTCACTGCATCACATGAAAAACATGACATGCAGTTCATTTTGTAAACTGTGAGCACTGCCTAAAGCTCTGTGATGACATGCCAGTTTATAATAGAAACACCCAAATTCTACCTGATAATTCGCAGACTTTCTATCTTTAAAGAGGTTAAGTTTTTCAATGACCATGGTGTTTACAAGAGACATACACTTGGTTAAAAGTAAAAGGACATAAAAATATTTAACAAGTTTACATTCATCATAGAATTCAGAACAAAGGATGTTACCAGTTATAAACAGGAACATTTCATAAAGAATAAAATTTCAATTTATTAGGATCTAATTGAATGTATTCTCACATAAAAACTGAACTTCAAAGAACATAAGGCAAAAAGTGATCAAATTAAAAAAGAAATAGATACATTTGTGATTAAGCTTAGAGATATCAACAATCTGCTTTCAGTAATCAAGAAGTACTCAGAAAAGCTGAAAGAGAGAGACTCAGAAAAGCTGAAAGACAGCAGTAGGGATTGAAATGACCTGACATTTACAGAATATTTCATCCAATAACTACAGAAAATATGCTTTTTAAATGCACATGATGCATCCACCAAGATAGAAGTCATTGATGGATAGTAGTTCCACTGAAGTTCAAGATATTCTCAATTCTACCCTCAGGTTCAATGAATCACTAGAAAGATCCATGGAACTCAGGAAAACCTTTACATTTACTGGAAAAGTTTGTTATTCAAGTAAAATCTTAGATAATATGAAAAATTGTTGAAGTAAACCAAGATGAATAGATCTAGAATCCTCCAAGCAATTGTAGTTTATAGTTCACAAAAGTGAAAATGACTGTAAAGAGTAACTGATAAGGTGCAAACAATATAAAGAGGAATTTGTCTAAAATGATTTCAACTAAATCATACACTTGTGGACTGTTTCCAGGCAATTCTATTTGCTGCAATCACCCAACTATAGGTATCAACATTTGTTTTCACCCTATAGATGTTCTCTGAAAATTGAAAAAACAATTACTAAAATCCATCCACTTCTCCTGGATTCTCTTGCCTGATGGAAAGATGCTTAAAGTCTAATAAAAATGAGACACACTAGAGGCCAACAAAAATAAATATTAGCTTTCCTCTATTATACTTTTATACTTTATTATACTTTCCTCTATTATACTTTCCTCTATTATACTTTTATATATATACATAAGTATATATAAGTATACTTATATATGTAAGTATATATATAAAAGTATATATATAAAAGTATATATATACTTTTATATACCTCTGTTATACTAATAAATATTAGCTTTCCTCTATTATACTTTTAATTTATTAATTTATTATACTTTGTTATACTATATATTATATAGTATATATATAGTATATAGTATATATATTATATATTATTTATTTACTTAATTTAATTTATTATACTTTATTACACTATATATTATATAGATATATATAATAGTATATATATGCTATATATATACTATTATATTATTAATTTATTATACTTTTAATTTAGAAATCCTGAGTAGTTTCTTATTCCATGGAAGGAAAAATTATAGCACTCTTCAATTCATATTTTGAAAGACGTTGAATTCTAGGCACTTTTTTTCACCAGGAGATATGGCATCTGTAATATCTAGTCATATACATACTTTGTGCACAACTTTGTAGTTTCTAGAAAAGACTCTCACTGAAAATATATAAAATATAAGCTATAAAAATAACAAAAGAGCAGGAGCACTATAATTTCAGTAATTTGTGAGGCTGAAGCAGGAGGATCACAAGTTTGAAGCCAGTTTGGACAACTTAATGAGATCCTTTCTCAAAATAAAAGTAAAATAAAAAGTACAAGGGGTTAGGCATGTAGCTCAGTGGTAAAGTGCCTCTGAGTTAAATCTCCAGTACCAAAAAAGAAAAAAAAAAAAAAAGGTAAAGGAAGAAGAAAAATGATTTTGGCTTTTTGTTTTAAATATTGGAAGCTTAATATTTTTCAAGATAGGGAATACAAAGGTAACGATATTTTGTTGACCTCAGTTGTATAATGTGACCTTCCTAATTTTCTTCTAATACATACCAATTTTCTCTATAATACTCATACTTGTTCATTTTAAATATTTGTAAAATGTAATTGAACTTTCAAATTGGAAATTAATTTTGTTCTCAAACTGATTTAAAAGATATTTTGACAAACTATATTTTATCAGATTTATAATATCTAAGGCTTTTCAAATTCTTGGAATTTTCCACATTTTTAAAGGAATTTTAATTTTCTTTTAACTATAGCAGTGGATTCTACTTGAACTTACATGCTGATGAAAACAAATTCTCTCATCAAAAATTAGTTTAGAATTTTGCTTGAAAAATTTTATGATAATGAAATCACAAATCCAACGTCAGACGCAAGGCATATGTTCTCCTGGTAATTCATAGTTTTAAAAAGTCCTTTCCATTACTGTCCTCATTCACCTCCTGATTGGTCAGACCCTCTCTTCTCCATGTTTAGCTCAAATCTTTTCAAGTGATGAACTTCTATTATTTTATTTTTTGAGGTAGGGGAGGAGATTTCTGTTTTTAAGTTTCTTCAGAAAACATCTTCCCCATACTGACCTTAATTTTGTTTTCTCACAGGATCATTTTGCTTGTTGCTACTAATGTTCTAATTCAATGCAATGAACATACACACTGTGTTATGACTAGTTACCTTTTATATTACTTGAAAATGCATTCACGGTAACTGCTTTTGTGACAAATATATGTGACAACCACAGCATTTCCCAGAAACAAGAAGTCAGCTCAAAGAAGTTTGTGGTATATTTAGAAAAATGCTTATTTTACTCAGGTACCAGAAGGTGAATCTTATAAGTGATAAGAAGTGTTTTCAGTAAAACTAGCAGTTTTATTACATGTTTAAGGATATATGGCTTTCTTTATGTCTGCTAACATTATTCAATTTTTTTCATTCTGCAATTTACTTTGTTTTTAAAATAAAATACACACAAGACCAAATTTACCACCAAGCTATTTTTAAGTATATAGATCAATAGTATATTTATGGTGGTGTGCAACTAACCCCCGGAATTTTCTCTTACCCATTAAACAACATGCAACTTGCTTTTTAATTTAATGTAGCTCAGAGAATTTTTATGACTAAAGTTATAGAACTATAGTTTTCTTTTTATTTGTTAGATTTATTCAAGTTTTTAATAAATATTCACTATTGCAACCAAAATTTAAAGATGCTTTTTCAGTTAAATTGCGGTTGTTTCATTGAGAGTTAGCACTGAAGTGTCTATATTGCTTTCTCATTAAGTTGTACTGTATAAATTCAAATTCTATTTTATATGTTTATTATCCACAAAAACCCTAAAAATAATCTATGTCCATCTCCTTGCATACTCCTATAACTGAAAACTTTTGGTTGTTTTTTGTTTTTTTTTTTTGTTTTTTTGGTACCAGGGATTGAATCCAGGGGTGCTTAGCCACTGAAATACATCCCCAGCCTTTTTTATTTTTCATTTTGAGGCTCTGTTTCACTATGTTGCTTAGGGCCTCACTAAATTGCTGAGGCTGACTTTGAATCTACAATCTTCATGTCTCAGCATCCTGAGCCACTGGGATTACAGGCATACACCACTGCACCTGACTACTGATAGCTCTTAATATTTACTTTTGTTTAAAATTTGAGTTTTAAATGAGGAAGATCTTCTTAGACAAGGCACCGTGTATACCAACACTCGTGCCAACTTGTGAGAAAATAAAGGTCATGTAAAAATTCCTATTCATTATTTTTCAAACAGGTACTGCGTGTAGATATAATCTTGTATTAATCAGAAATCGTGTATTGACAAAAATACGTAGAATTTTCATTCCCTAGTTTATGCTTTTTAACCTCTCTTGTTAACTGATGCAGAATGTTGCATATGATCAAAGTCATCTTGTGGTGAATAAATGTTTACTAGATCCCACTTCATCAGATGTTCTGACTTAGAATAATTTCTTCACTTAAGTAACGCACACCATTTCTTAACTTGCTATTCTTTCCAGAGCCAACAAAAACAACAAAAGGCAGAATAGATTTTTAAAAAACTCTTCTATGAAAACACACCTTAGAGAAACATAATCTATAAAGAAACTGACTAATGCAGAGATCCTTGGACAACCTTAGGATGTTTGGAAATGATCCACACTATGTTGAATATTAGTCATGAAAATCTGTATCTCTGGAATGAAAGAGAAAAATACACATGGGCCGAGAAAGAGGAAAGCAGACCTATAATTAATATGTGGGAGAACAGATACAGAAACAGCCAACCTCAAAGTTAGCAGGAAACATTGTTTTTCCCAAAGGCAAGTAGTGTTGCAGTTAGAAAATGTTAAAATGATCCTCTTTTCAGTGATCACTGCTTTATTACCAATGATGCTCCCTGATCAGCTTTTCTGTATCCATCTATTACTCGGGAAACTCAATGCTAAGCCACCCCACTGATAATCCTTGATCCCTAGATTATCCCCACATCTCCTGATCTCAACTTGGGAATAGCAATCAATTCAAAACTGGTCCTTAGTTCTTTTTGAGTTTTCTCCCAAATTATTCAGAATGAGCAAAGCTAAAGCCTTACAAAAAGGATCCCTCTCCTCTCTCTTGTCAAATAGAAATCCTTTGGTTTCTAGAGTGTGGTCCCTGGTAGAACTATGCCAGTACATCTGACTTTAACACTGTAGGTTTATTCTTGCTGTTCTTTGCTTAATCAGGCTTTAGTAGTCAACATAGTTTCCTCTAAAATTATGCATACAGTCTGAGAGGCTGATCTCAGTCTGGGAATCACTTTCCTATGTAGATAGGAGTCCTGAGCATGAGGTAGCTAGGGTGCTATTCCTGCATTTCTAAACAATATGGAGCAAGGAAACCAGAATCTTTGAGAAATTTCACTGACTGGTCCTTTTACAAGAAGGAACAAAAGAGAAATGTTGGTCAGCAGTCACGTATGAAGTTATCTATCTTGGTGATTTTGGTAACAGTAAATATAAGAGTAATATTTGAATGACCTATCAATTTCTATGTCTCATTTCGTGCCAGGTAAAGATTTGTATCCTATAAATCAGAGACATACTCTCACCATACACTATACTAGAGAATTAGTGAGAAAATGATAAACTTTCTCTCTCAACCCCTTATTAACTTCCTTTTAGAAAAAGTGATAGCACTCTTTCAAAGGTAATCAAGGAAAGAACATTCAACTCAGGATAGTTTTATAAATGTTGAAGGATGACAAAATGAGGGTCAGAGGAACATAATAAATATGATAGATGAATGTGCATTAGAAGGATTATAGTATGAAACAGAAGAACACTTTTAATCAACATTATTAAAATACTGAACAAAATTGAAAGAAGTATATGGTCTTTCTGGGGAAAAAATCTCTAAGGAAATAGAAGGAATCAAAGAACATTTGATAATGCAACATAAGTAGACAAAGAGTGAACTAGCATCCCTCAAAAGTATAATGAAGGAGAAGATAAAACTACTACCTTGTTTAAAGTCACAGTAGAATCAGAACAAACCATAAAACATACTGCTGAAGTCATAGAGAAGACATGAAGTGAGGAGTAAGAAAATATATCAAAATTAAATGAAAAAAGTAAATATTTTAAAGAAAACTCGAGTTGTAGAAATTTAAGGCAATCCTCCATTATTATAATAATCCTGACAAAGAAACAAAAAGTAACAAAATAAAAAAGCAATTTAAACATATCTCATAAAGATATATATAGATATAGATGCAGATATAGATATATATACATAGAGTTAATGCTGTCTAAATCTGAAGACTAAAAGAATACAGTTATGATCCAGAAAAACTGAATAATTGCTATGTAGATACAAATTCCAAGGGAAAAGTCAACAACATTTTGTTTGTTTTTGGTTGAATGGGATTTTAACATTTTCAGGGGAAAGAGTATAACACATGAAATTTGTCACTAGCAAGGAAAAAAGTCTCAAATTATAAAACTTTTAAACCCTTTCCCTTTTATTTAAAAAAGGGAAAGACTGGTAACAAAAATTACATGTATCTTGGTGAGGTGTCTAAAACATTGGGATCACTTGGAATTCTGGAATTGGTAGCCATTTAAATCTACCCCCAATTAAAAACAAAAACAAACTATGCTGTCATCACGCTTAAATATGGGATGTGAATTTATGCTATCTTCATGATATGGGAACTATAAGCCAATAACATGAAAGCGAAATTCGTCCAATGTAGTTGGGCCTCAATCAGCAGGGGAGGACAACAGTTTAAATGCTGTGGGGATATTATTAAAACACTGATGACCTGGAACTCCAATAAGAGAAAATCTTTCTACCGAAAAGGAGGGCATAGTTAAAAATTAAAATATATGTGAAAATTTATAATTGTGAAGATCATTAAATTCCTACAAATAGAGAATTAGTTCTTAGGAGATGTGGAAAAATGTAAGAACCTAAAATAAGAGACTTAAGATGATTAAATTAAAGGCAGGGCAGGTTTGAATTAATCAAGTCAAATTAAATAACCAATTTAAAGAAAAGACACCTCAGGCAGGTATTTAATGAACCAAAATATAGTCTTTTGAAATAAATATGTAGTTAACAAAAATTAAACATTCAATGTATTAAACAGTACATTAGGTCAGATAAAGAAAAATTATAAAACTGCAAATATAATAATCATGACAAATTATAGTACTAAGAGAAATGCTCAAAAAATCCTCCACATTGCATACATGAATGCACACACACACAATGAGTTGTTGAATAAAGGGTACAAACTCGAATATAAGATCAGAAAAGAAAACTATTCAGTAAAGTGATGGGAAGAAAAGGAATATTCCCAACATCTCTATCCAGAGAGGAAAATATTGAGAAGAAAAAATAACTAAAGTTACATCATAAGAATGAATAAACATACATGAATAAATATTTAAAATTCACTAGCAGAAGCCAAGAAATACTTTGAATGAATAAAAACTAATACGTGATATCTAGGAGGAAAGTCTTTGGACATTATAAAAATGACCTTTATTCATAGATACATCCATAAATTCATCATTACATGATTAAGCAGAAATATGTTTTTTAAAAATTGTCAAAATATACTGGATTTTATCTGAAGAAATATTCCAAATAATAGCTAGAAAAATTCTGAACAACATAGAAAACATTTACATATTACAGTGCAATAATTACTATAACAGTGTTAAATGGGGGAGTATTTTTTAATGACTTAGAATTTGGGCTAGGATAAATGTAGACTTTAAGACAAAAGGAAGATAAACTTATTAATAAGACATCTTGTTCAGTAGTAGCACTTGTCTCTTTTTATTCTTTGCTCTTCCATGGAAATTTTGGAATCAGTTCCCACAGCTCACCCCTCAAAGTGTGTACTGATAAACTGGGGGAGATTTTGACATTTTCATTATATGTAGTGTTACTATGTAGGGACGATATTATTGCTTCACTTATTAGATCTTTCTTATAATGTGTAATAGATGCTCTTCACTTTCTCCTTAAAGGTTTTATATATGTTTAATTTGATTTACTCCTACAAACTATATACCTATGTTAGTTACCATTGCAAATAGTACTTTTTAAATTCCTTTCTTATCTCCTTCAGGAATGTACACAAGAAGTTGAAGTTGAATGTATTTGGTAAATTTGTTTTGCTTCATGTACATATATATATGTATATATATATATATGTGGATTCTCTTCTCTTTCCAATGTAGAATATATTATCTGAAAATGGGCATGACTTTTAATTTTAATCCTTATATATTTAATTTCCTTTAGTTACCTTTTTTCATGGGTTAGTACTTCTAGTACAGTATTGAATAGAAGTTATAGAAACAAACAAATTTGTTCTATACTTTGTTAAAAGGAAAGGTTTTTAATTCTCCACCATCATGTATTATGGTGTTCTAAGAACTTTTACTGTTAATCTTTACTAGATTAAAGGAATTTCTTTAAAATTATGATACATTAAGAATTTCATTGAAAATGGGATCAGATACTACATTTCAGTATTTTAAAATCAATATTTACAGAGCATTACTTTTTCTCCTTTAATGTATAATGGGTAAGCTATATTAATGGTATTTCTATTGTTGGACATATTTTTTCTTATATTGTCATATATAACTCACCAATATTTTCTGTTAGAATTTTTGTAAAATTGTTACAAAATACACACATTGTACACAAGAACACAATTTCTATATTCTATGTAAGAGAGAATTTACACTCCTTCTCTCCTCCATCTTGACAATGGATCAGAGGAAATATTTAGGGTTAGAACATTGGCTAAGAATTTTCCAAAATTAATAACAGAAACCAATCCCTAGATGTAGGAAGCTCAAGGAACATGAAGCAGGACAAATAATTAGAAGTTCAGAATCATCTTCATTCTGTTGAAAATCTAAAGACAATGGAGGGAATCTTGACACTAACTATGAAATTTCAAGAATCCATGAAGATAAAGTAAGTAGTCTATCACTTTTATTCTTAATTTATCTATAAGATAACTTTGTATTTAAAGTAATTGTGGTAGCAATGTATGTGTGATTAGAACATATGAATAAACAAAAAGAATGACAACATTGCCATAAGACACAGAGGGAGAAATTGGAAAGGCTCTGTTTTAAGGTACTCATGCTACACATGAAGTGATTCAAGATTATTTCATGACAGACTTAGATTAGTTGTAAGTTCATGTAGCAAGCTTGAGTGCAACCACTTGGAAAGCTTATGCAAATTCTATGGGAATTCTACCACAAGTATAATGATAAGGAGGAACCTGGGCAAATAAAGTGAACAAAGATCTAAATGAGAACATAGTTTATTGTGCCTGGAGAATTGGCTGCAGAAGTAGCCATATAGCAGAGGGAAAAGCAATGAATGTAAAGTTTATCCCCAGTCTAAAAATTTATTTTTGCAGACATTTGTTTACTGTACACACTTTCATGAGAGCACTGCGTTGTTAAATACAGTGTTTTGAATCCAGGAATCTCTTTACTGCTAAGCCTTTACTATACTAGCAAACATGTCACAAAGATTCCTGTCTTGCTACTTGACTTGAGATTGACTCTTTCACAGGGATCTAGCACTTACATGGCCAAAAAGAAGGGATGACTGGTAGCTTGCCAGGAAGGTCATGTCCACTTTAGCAGACTAACCCAGATCTGTCCTAAATGTTTGCAATTGCCAGTCAAGTAACGTGCTAGTGTGTCTGAAAGTTGTATGACATTAATGTTTACTGACAAACAATGAAAATGAAAAATCTCTAACTTGGTAATTCATATAATAATCATTAATCATTCCATCTAGAAACCAGAGGAGGCCATGTTATGTCAGGACCCAGAAAATTAGTTTTATATAGCTCTACTATCTGTTGGATCACTAATGAATAACTATATACCTAGATCTACCTTTCATTAGAATACTGAGGCAAGCTGAAATGTTATGCTTAATTTTTATAATGTAAAAAATCGTGAAATTTTCTTTTATGTTACTAAAATGTGTTTACAGATTTAGTAGTTTTGACTTTTAATTTGTAACCTATATCAAAGTATAATATTTAAACTTGATGGTTTTAAATATATATTTTTGTCATATATAAATATCTATAGGTGTATATATATATATATATATATATTTGTGTGTGTGTGTGTGTGTGTGTGTATGTATATATAGAAAGTTAAATTTAGTTTAAAATGTTTATTTTCCCATACTTCTTAACTGGGAATATTTAGTTTAACTTTCACTTTTGTTTCAATTTCATTTCTTCCTAAAACATGATTTGTCCATTGATGTTTTCATAGACTGAATAATGTCACATTGTTTTGAATTTTTAACAGCTTTTTTAGGTACTCAATGTTTAGTTTCATTATATACCTCAGGAGAAAGAAGTGGGAATCTAAATATTAAATCTTAGTTGTATATTTGTTTTTTTTATTTTTACAGACTGCATTTTGATTCACTGTGCACAAATGGGGTACAAATTTTCATTTCTATGGTTGTGCATGATGCAGATTCGTACCATTCATGTAATTATACATGTACATAGGGTAATGATGTCTGTCTCATTCCACCATTTTTCATACTCCTTCTCCCCTCATTTCCCCCTACATAATCTAAAGTTCCTCCATTCCTCTCTTACCCCCACCCCCACAACCAGATTCTATATCATCATCCACTTATCAGGGAAAACATCTGGCCTTTGCTTTGTTGAGTTGTATATTTGAAAGGCTATTTTATTTAATTATGGTAATAAGGCATGATATAGCCTTAAAAGTGACAAATTGTCATCTTCATCCATAAAATAATTGTTAATGACTAAAGTTCAGTTCTGCTGCAATGACACTGGGTCAGCCAGGCCTTCACTGTTGCATGAATATGTCATTACAATGGTTGCCACATTTGATCTGCTTGCCAGAGAAAACAACTGAAAACGAGGAATCAGATGTTCTAGGAGAAACCGCAATGAGGCCAGAAGTAAGAATCAAACCTAATGTGGAGGATGAACTTCACAACACTGAGAATGGTGGCAGATTATAACCAGTTGCTTAAAAACAATATCAAACATTCTGAACCAGGACAAGAGCAGCCAGGACCACATCTGCAGACTAAAGTCTCGGTATAAAGTTAAATAGGAGCCCAAATATCATGCCACAGTTGAACTAATTTACTAGCCATTGTCTTTGATTTTGCTTACTATATTGGACTCCTTATCTTGGGGGTGTGCATGAGGATAACCTCAAGGGCATCAAGGCTCCCTCCTCACTTTCGGTCTGCATACACTCTTCCAAGTGTATGCTGACCCTTCTTTTCCATCTTAATTTTAATCAGATCCCACTCAGATTTCAGATCCTCAAATAAAACTTTTTCATGAATACTAACTAATACACTAATACCGATATATTAGTTTTGTGTTGCTATGAAAAAATACCTGGGGTTAGGACACTTATAAAGAAAAGAGGTTTATTTAGGTCACAGTTATGGAGTTCCAAGAGTAGAGTGCATGTATCTACTCAATTCTGGTGAAGGCCTCATGATTGATGGCGTCACAATGTTGAAAACTCCTGAAGACAGAGATTTCATGGTGAGAAAAGAAGATAGAGAGCCAAAACAACTGGACTTGCTTTAGGAAAACCCATTCTCATGAAAACTAATCTAATCCACAAGACTAGTTTTAACTCCTTCTGAGGGTGGTACCTCTGTGACCTTCAACTTGGTCTCACCTCTGAAAGGTTGTCCACTTCAATCGTGACACACTCAGGACCAAGCCTCTAGCACATGAAACTGTTGGAAAATGCATTCAAACCATATCTAAACTGCAAAACTAAGGATGAATTGCTTCAAGCATACTTAATATCTCACACCATAATCACATCTTCTAAGCTGGAGGTAGACCCAATGACCTCACTCCTGGTGCACTTAATGAAGATCTTCATAACTCCATCAAGTTCTACATTACCTTGCCGCCACTCGCACTTATAATATCTATCACCTTGATGATGATATTATCACAATCATTGGTTATGATGACAAAGTAGGAAGGATAAAATGAGCTATACTGAAGGAAGTCAAGATAAGTGAAGAAAAAAATGTTGGGCTCATAATAATGACCTTCATAGGTAGGAAACTCATCATGAACATTTCTAGAAATAACTACCTTAGGAAAATAAAACCCATGATTTGTCAAGGCAATTTTAGAAAAGCGTTCCAATAGGAGAAAGTCTACCTGAGTAGGGTGGGTCAGTTTTCTTCCATAAACCTTAACTTCTCTTTGGACTCCTGCTAGCTCCTATCTATCTATCTATCTATCTATCTATCTATCTATCTATCTATCATCTATGTGCCTGCACATACACACACACACACACACACACACACACATACTTTTTCCCCCTTTTTTGGTTGTTTCAGGCAAAAAAGGTGTGTCTGATCACTGTTATTCTTTTTGGATAAAGCAGAAGACCTATCTGATTTATAATGTGCAAAATAAGAATTATAGAGCCACATGCATGTAATATCCAATTTCATGATATGCTGTTTTGTTTAATTGATTTACAATCACTTTAATTGAATTACACTGGTAATTACACTTATTAGAGACCTCCATTATTAGAGACCTTGACTGGTGTCACAGAGCAGAAAAGTCTCTGGTAAACATATATATAGGAAAAATAAATATTTGAATTAGAATTTGCTTTTACACATAGCACATTTTCCAGGAATATAATTCTTTAAAAATGTGAGGTCTGTTAGAAGAAATGCTACCATACAGATCCCTAGTACTGAAGAACCCTTGAGACAACAGATTACTTATCCTCAAATGTTAGATATAAAAAAATTCAGCATTTTTTTCAAAATTAATTTTCCCAGTGTTGTATCAACTTAAAAATCCTTTGCACTTATAATATCTTTCACCTTGGTTATGATCTAATCAGAACTTCCCAGTGTCAGAGCACATAGTGTGTGCCAAAAATGAGTGATGGGTATGTCTGAGATTTCAGTCCCTGTAGCCTTTGACGAGGTCTGCCAGGGTCTGACAAGGCTGGAATTTATAGAATTCCCTCTAGCTATAATCTTTCTCAACTTACTGCATTGTGCCTTACAAAATATTATCTTTTCCTATTTGTGCTTTGATGTGCAAAAGGTCAGGACACACTGTTCTAGTTACATGTGTTCCTGCTATTTGTTTTATCTCCGTGAAGCTGAGCTCATTTTATAAATTTCTATTGCTTTTCTTACTTCAAGGAATGGTTGAGTTGCTTAGGAGAGAAATTCAGCCAATGGAAAAGAGAAGAGTGGGCTTTCTCTAACTTTCCTTATTTCTGAGCTCTATTGCCTTAGGGAGATTTTATTGCTAAAATGAAATTCCATGCATGTGTTGCTTTACTAATATGGAATATCTATAGTTGCAGAGTTAAAGCATATTAACAATGTAAATCAATACTGTGTATGCTTTGTAAAAGAAAAAAAAGGCAAATTTGATCTTTTAAAATAAATTTCCTTGAGGGAGTTTATGACAAATATGACAGCTTTGCAAGTATGTGAGCTGATGCTATAATATCCTGAGTTTACCTGCCTGGAGCTCTAGCCTCCCCTCCCAAAGTCCGTTCATAAAATTACTTTGTATTTTCAATAAAGAAGAAAGCTTTAAACCATGATACTTAGTAGGTGAAAGGATTTTATTATAGAGTTCATGTCCATTTTTCAAACTTAACAATCTTGTGGAATAGACATCCTAGGCTACGATTTCCAAGTTCTAGTTATGCTTTGTTTACAGATGTGGTCTGCAGCATTTTAAGGGGCAACCTTTTTTAATTTTTCATTATTTAATTTCATAAGAACAAGAAGTTTTACTTAAATTTCTTGCATCATCTTGTCTAGAAAGAAAGAGGAAAGTAAGAAAACATATTCTCTTTCTTGAGAATGTATTCTATCCTGTAATGTGGAATTTGCAATTTCTCTTGTTCTCAGATAATTGATGCCAAATGAGCAACAGAAGTTGAAAAGTGGTGTAGGTTGTGCTTATTTTTATTTATTTAGTAGAGAGAAATGTCTGATGAGTTGGTAATTTTGCATAGTTTAGTGCTTTTGTACATAAGGATTATACATAAATTAGTACAAAGATGTTTCTTGTTTTCATGAATAATTTTCAAAAATTTTATTGAGATATGATTGACATGAGAAACTACTTATATTTAGACTATATAATTTGGTAGGTTTTTATACAATTACATGTGCATGAGGACATCACAGTAATCATCACAGTTATTGCAGTTTCTTTATGGCTTCTGTGCAATTTCTGCCACCCATTTGACTCAGTCAAAACAAATGCTGATCAGCAATAGTGATTGTATTATTGATTAGCTTATATTATCCATGATTTTATAGGCATTGCATAGTATGTACACTGTTATATCTGCCTTTTCACTCAGCTTTAATATTTTAAGAGTTATCCATTTTATGGTGTTCATCATTATTAATTCATTGTGTATATAGGGTATAGTGTATATAGTTGCATACTATTCCCTTTTATGCATAAACTATAATTCATTTATTTTATTTATTTATTTTCTTACTTATTGATTCATTGAACACAAATGGAGTACAGCTATTGTTTCTCTGGTTGTACCCAAAGTAGAGTCACACCATCTGTGCGTTCATACATGTACACAGGGCAATGGTATCTGTCACACATTCTGTTGTTATTCTTACCCCCCCTATAATTCATTTATTGATTTACTAGTTGATGAACATTTGGGTTCTTTCCAGTTAAGAAAGAAATAGGATGAAATAGGAAACAAATCGGATGCTATGAAAATTCCCATATAATTTTTTGTATGAAGATATACTTTTATTTATTCTTAGATACATATCTAAGAATAGAATGTCTAAGTTATGTTCCAGCTATATGTCTAACTTTTTTTTTTTTTAAAAAAACTACCAACCCTTTCAAAGTGGCCATTTAATTCCTAGTAGCAGTGTTCTAGAGTTTCAGTTACTAGATATCCTCATCAGTACTTGGTATGCTTTTTTATTTATTTATTTTTTACTTTTTTAAAAAATTTTTACAGACTTCATTTTGATTCACTATACACAAATGGGGTACAAATTTTCATTTCTGTGGTTGTGCGTGATGAACATTCACACCATTCATGTTGCCATCTTAATAATTGTAGCCATTCTAAAATGTGTATACTGGCATGTCAGTGCAGTTTTAATTTCTATTTCACTAATGTTAGGCATCTTTTTATGTGGTTGTTGGTGATTAGTATATCTGTGTTGGTGAAGTGTGTGTCCAAATATATTACCCATTTTTATTGGTTTGTTTATGCTTGTTTTTGAGGTTCTTTTTAAATATGTTCTGAATATAAGCACCTGTTCAGATATGTGATTTATAACTGAGTTCTCTCTGTCTGGATTTTTTTTATGAGAGATATATATTATTTTTTAATATAGATATTGAATTTTTCCAATAACATTATAAAAATGTCTTTTTTCCATTAAACTAATTCTGCCCTTTTGTTGAAATCAATTGGCCACAGATGTGTCTATTCATTCTGGACCTCATCTTTTGTCTGATTGTGTATCTTGATGCCAATACTACACTTTATTGTTTAAACCAAGTCTTAAAATCAGGAAATGTAAAAATCCACCAAATTTGTTCTCCTTTATCAATGTTGTTTTTGAAATTTCTAGATTATTTCATCTTATATGAAAATTAATATTAGTTTGTTGATTTCTTACTAAAATGTCTATTTGGAGTTTGATTGCATTAACTCTAAAAATCAATTTTGGAAAAATTTACATCTTAACACTACTGAGTTTGGTATATTTCTCAATCTCTGTAGGTCTTCTTCAGTTTGTCTTAGCAACATTGTGCAATTTGCAATGTATAGGTCTTCCCCATCTTTGATAAGCTTTGCATAATTAGTGATGCTAAATTAGTGACACTAAATGCCTAATAAACTAAATGGAATGGGATTTAAAATGTAATTTAAAATAAAATCATCCTGCATTTAAAAATATTTATAGTAGTCAAAACATTTTTTTAACATTCCCCTAGATGTAATTTAAAATGGTTTAATTCATTGATGGTTTCATAGCTGATGGCATTAATTGGAGGTGATGGGAATTTTAGTAGGTGGGGCCTAGTTGGAAGAAGTGCCATTGGAATGTGTCTTGGAAGGGTGTTTATTGCCCCTGACCACCTTCCTTAGTCTCCCTCTCTGCTTCTCCTCTTCCAGGAGGTGAGCAGCTTTGCTATGCCATGCCCTTCTGCCATGATGTCCTACCTCCCCATAGGCCCAGAAACAATCAGGGCAAACGACCATGAGCTGAAACCTCCAAAACCATGAGCCAAAATAAATATTTTCTACTCTAATTTGTTTTTCTCAGGTGTTTTGTCACAGAAACAAAAATCTCACTATTAGCACAATGTTGTGTGTGTATGAGAACCAAATTTTTTATATAAAATTGAACAAATTATTTTGGGAAAGTTATAGAACACTGCATCTTCTTTAAAATAGTTTATTTCAAATGCTTTTCATTTGACTTTGCTATTTGGATAAAATTTGATTCACTTTGTATAATTTAACTTTGCAAAATCCATTTAAATAGAAGAAAGCTAAAAAAATAGATTTCTAAGGTGACTTCTTCCATGAAAAATTGAGGCAGGACAAGGAACATATTCTGTCAAAAATATTTGTGGCAAACTTCTCTCACAGATAAAATTAATTTTGGTTTTTAGTTTCTATCTCAATGAATTCATAATTTAACTTAATTAAGACTAGTACATATCATGTATGTTTGCCATTTGCATTGTTCTTGTCGTTTCTACCATGTTCTTTATCATGTATAGCATTTTTCTCTTTTGGCTGTGTGAATTTTAATCTTCAAACTTCTTTTTGACATTTTGGAGAATATTATGATCTAGCGTGATCCATTCTTTCATTTGCTATAATGAAACCACACTGATTCTGTGGTGTAACCTTCATTTTTTTCCCTTTCCATGCTAGAACTGAAACCCAGGACCCAGCACATGCTAGGAAAGAGGTCCACCACTGAGTTACATCCCCAGCCCTACCACACTGTCTCTTTACCAGTAGCAATATAAAATTACCATAGTACATATTATATTTCTTTAGTGTAAAATCAAGGGGAAGTTATAAAACTATACATAAAACAAGTAAAAAGTAACATGTAGCACAAGTGCTTATTTATTTGTTTGTGGTACTGGGTATTGAAACTAGGAGTAACCTACCTAGAACTACGCCCCTGGTTTTCATTGTTTATCTTGAGACAGTATTTCACCAAGTTCCCAGGCTGGCCCTGAACTTGTGACCTCCCTGTCTCAGTCTCCCAAGTTGCAGGAATCACAGGTGTGCACCACTGTACCTGGCAACAAGGGATTATTGAATAAAGGGCTACAGACCACATCATGTAATGGAAGAGCCACAGGTTTTGGTTAAATAAAAGCATATTAAATTTCCATCCCCCCCACTGATTAAATTATTTTTGATAAGTGATGTGTTTACTGCACACTGAAGGTTACGCATCTGTAAATTGGGGATAATAATACCTATCATAAAACTGAATTGAAAATGAATGTTTAAATATATATATAGTAGTGTGAACTCATGTAATAATAGTTGTTCCACCTACATCCTCCTTTTATTCTAGTTTATTCAGCAGAATTCAAAGGGCTCTATTGTGTATAGGAGCATAAATGTGTTCTTTTTTCTAGATAATTACAACAATACTGAAAATGTGACTATGTATTATGTACTAACAGTACAGAAAGGTGTAGCAGTTAAATATAGATGTGCATAATATAAAAACTTGGATGTTTCCAAGGGCTAGAAATAAGTCATGCTGTAAAAGTAAGATTCAAGTAAATATGATATAGTCACAAAAATCATAGCATTTTCTTCCAGTCAGTCATATTACTTAAAGTAAAATTTGATTTATTAATAATTATTTATCCTAGATGTGAAATTGACATGCAAACTAGAAACATGAAGAATGATCAGAAATAGCACAATTAGACATATCAGGTAGAGGATGTTTATAGACTCATTGAAAACTCTCATCAATCACCTTATTAAGATCTGAGGATTTTATATTGAGGAATCCAGATTTTTTGACATGCAGTAGTAGGAAAACGTTGAAATTTTATTTTAAGACTTTTTTATTAGGAATAACCTCTGTCTGTAAAATGAAAGATGAATTAAAATGGGCAAAAGGAGAGGGGAGAGCCATGTAAATCCCCTTACAAGTGCTAAGATAATGTTTTCCCCTGCTAGTTTCTTCCTCCACACACGACCTTTAGAAAATCAGAGATGACTGTCACTTTGTAAATGCCTAGCTAGGATAAGAGATGAGAAGACATTTGGAAGTGTTAGAAAGAATAAGTACTTCCTGAGAGCACTTGGCAGAGGGTCATGATCAGGTGCCTTGCTGAGTGAGGTATACTGTAGCATAATTTAAATTGTCTCTTCATTCCAAAACTTAGTTCAATAACTTTCTGTTTTGATAAAATGACTACTGGAAAAAAGTAAGTGGTCTTTAGTTGGTCAGTGTTACATAAATATATTCTTTGAGAAATGAGCACATTGTGTCATATTTTTCTTATATACAACTTCAACACAGTGTCTCTAAGGTTATTCCTCTTTATATTTGTAATATAGTCACATTTCTGATTTTTAATATATTTTCTTACAATTCTTTTTATCTCATATTACTTCAAAAATGAGTTTATAGAAAAATCCTACACATTAAAAGTCCTGTTATGTGAGCAATGCCAGATGTTGTTTTTATTTTATAGAAAAATGAAAATGCTAATAACACTGTTTTCTGGAAATTCATTCAATCTGGTTATATAGATAATGATTGTAGGTATCATATGATACACTGGTAAATACTGTAGGAAACTAGTGAAGTTAGTTCATTGGTTTGAAGTAATATACTATTTGAGTATATTGATTTACCTTTAATCTTATTCTATCCCACTGCTTATAGATACTAAACTGTACTTCAAAATGATCTGTACTCACACTATAAGTTTATTTTGTGACAAAACAGTGAATTTTGATTTGATAAATGTGAAAATTGTCTTAAATATGTATGTCAGTTCACATCAAAGGATATAAGTCCTGGAAAAACGAACTTATGATCTCCAGCTACTCCAATAATTTTACGACCAATCAACCAGGTTTATGTAGATTTCAAATTAAAAACAGTAAAAGGACTTCTAAAATTTCTTTAAAAACCATTGTTTAGTAACCACTATATTAATAGTAACTTCAGGTAATAATCAGTAAGTGTTAAAAATAGTAGATAAAATAGATTTAATTAGAACATGATATTTATATTAACTCAAAGTATTTACTGGTAAAATATTTATTAAATATAATAAGAAAAATATTAACTTTACAGTGAAAAACATCTAGTAAACACTATGTAAAATAAGTGATCAATTTAACATCATCAGTAAAAGAATAAAATAGATATTCTTTACTTACTAATATGGTACACTTAAAGAACACATTGCTTCTTTAACATCTTTTAAAAACTTTTGTAACATGAATCTATTCATGAGGAAATATCAAGCAAACCCAGCTGGAGTGGAAGTCAATAAAATAAATGGATAACACTTCAAAAATATCAAGGTCAGGAAAAACAAGAAAAACTATGGTACTCTTCCACATAAAAGAGATAAAAGGGACGTGAAAACTGGTGACAGGGCCTGAAGGGAAACCTGCTCTTGAAAAAATATATATATACTTAGTATAAAGGTCATTTAGTGCTTTTTGTTAGATGATTTTCCCCAATTAACACAGGCAAATGAAAGTGTTTGAGAATATTTAAGATAGTCTAGGTTGAGCTATGTTGTTCAGTGGGCAAAGTCTATTAATGCATTTTCAAGTTCTTCTACTTTGAGTCTTTGATGGGTTTACAGTGAGGTAATCCCATTATAAGTAAAGTGTGTTGTTTTCATTTTCAACATATTTTCTAATCTCTTGTGATTCCTTCTTGGATTCATGAGACATTTTATGTGTTATTTAGCTTCTACATATTTTATACATTTCAACATCTCTTTCTGCTATTGCTTTCTCTTTTTCCCTATTTTTATAAGAGAACATAGACTTGTTCCATAGCCCAGAATATGGTCTATCGCTGTGAATGTTGCTGTGTATTTGAAAGAAAATATATTATATTGTTGTTGTTGTTGTTGATGTTGTTGCTTTGATAGTGGGGATTGAACCCAGGGGTACTGAGCCGTATTCCTAGCCCTTTCTTTATGTTTATTTTGAGATAGGGTTTTGGTAAGTTGCTTTGGCCTTGCTAAATTGCTGATACCAACCTCAAGCTTTCAATCCTCTTGCTTCAGCCTCTGGAGTTGCTGGGATTACAGGTGTGTACCACCACACCTGGCTGAAAAATGTATTCCTTTATTGTTGACCAAAAGTAGTAGCAATGAGAACACTTATGAAAATAATATTTTAGAATGATTATTCTACTAATTATTTGTAGTATAGACAACCAAGATGAATTCAGGTATTTTAAGAAGAATGTGTGGTTACATAGATTTTGAAACCCTGAGATTGTTAGTTGAAATGTTTAAATGTTTATTAGATCACATGGTTTCATAGTTGCTATGATTTGGATGTTGACTCTTTTCCAGTGATGTTTGTGCTAAAGGAATGATCCCCAGGGTAATGCTATGGGGAAGTCAGGGAAGCTTTAGGGGTGTAGGGATACACCTTAAAATGGCGACCGTAATAACAACAACACCCTCGGGGCAAAAGTCTCCCTCACTCTTGGTACCACCAAGGTGGCGGCCCAGGATTGGCTCATTCGACTTCCGTGAACGTGAGCAGCTCGTGGCCACAATTACATCTTAGGAGACCTCTGCCCTGCAGGCCTTGCTCTATACTGCATGGGCTGTTGACCTTTAAGACGATTGGCCCCCGCCTGTACCTCCTTCCCTTTTTTCGTTTTTTTCTCACTCGCTCCCTTTTCATATACCTGTTTCACTTCCCTATTAAACGAGTTTCTGCTTCAACAGACCTCCCGGCTGGTGTGGTTTCTTTTCCAGTCGCCGACACTCACCATCCTGCTCGACCCCATGTTCCCCTCTGGCTGGCCCAGAGAGGACACTCCGCCCTTTGTTGTTTGGTGCAGAAAAACATTAGGGGTGCATCTAGTGCACCCCTAGCTTTAGGGGCCTCAGGTGGTGGGTAGCCTGCCCCTGTGGAAGGCTGTGAACCCCAGTCCCTTCTTCAGTGTTTGACTTTGCTTCCTGGCCATGTCGTGATCTCCATCTGCTGCATGTTCACACTGCCATCCAACACTCCTGCTTGGAGGCCCAAAGTGCTGAGTCTGCATGACTGGATGGGAACTGTAGGCAGGGAGGCCCTGGTTAGAGGAGGTGGGTCTCTGTGGTCGATGAACCCTGAAGGGTTCATCTTCCTGATGCCCCTTACCCTCCCTCTGCTTCCCTGCTTCTATGCCCTGAGCAGCTTCCCTCTGCCATGCCTGCTGCAATGAACTCAGTCAACCACAGATTAAATCTCTAATATCTAAGTCATCATAAACTTTTTATCCTTTGAGTTTCTTTTTTTTGGAGGGGAGGGAGGTAGGTATTTTGATCACATCAATGAAAGGCTGAGTAGGAAAATTCTCCATAGTTCTTGTCATGCAGGACAGGATCCTCTACAGTCCTAAGGATGAACTTGGTTTAGTTTGCAGATGGGCGAAGCATGGGGTGCAGTTTTAGACTAGTAGCATGAGGGCAGCAAGTTTATCAGAAAGCTCTGGGAAGGATTTAGTTGAACTTCATAGAGTTTCATGATTTAAACAGTTCCTTTTGCAACTTGTCTTTTGACATGTTAGGAAGTGATACATTAAGCTGGAGTTACTGTCTAGGGTCATGAGGAAAGAAAAGAAAACATGCCAACAATGACAAACTGGACAAAATGGAAGGCACTAGTGTTTTTAATGAAAATATCAAATCACTATATTGATCAACTGTCCGTGCCACCCTCTAGATTTCTGGTTATGTGAAGTCATGATTTATCTTAAGTAAATCTCTTTAATTTAGACAAATTTGTTACTTGCAATTGCAAATTTTATAATAGTATCATAATAAAAATTGTGGTCCTATAGATATTAACATGTTCCAGGAAGGAAGGTTTGGTGTTTTATTATGGACAAAATTGATGCTAAAGAGAACAAAACGATGGAAATCTTTGAGGGAAGAGTTGAGATATAAGAGGCAAAAAGACCAAAAATACTTGCAGTGAAAACACGTGATGAAAATAATACTTTAGAATAATTATTCTACTAATTATTTGTGGAATAGACTACAGGAGATGAATTCAGTCATTTAAGAATGTGTGGTTATACAGATTTTGAATCCCTGTAATATCTTGATAAGATATCTAGATTATTTTAAGATAGCAGAAGTTATATTTTTAGATCTTAGATAAAATTCTGATGCCAGAGAGTAAACTAAAATATTTAATTACATCTCATCACATATTCTTAAAAGTTGAGATTCTTTACAAACCATATAATAAGTAGAAAATAGAATGGTGGTTACCAGGGACTGGGAGAAGTAAAGTTTGTGGAGTCATTGGTAAAAAGAATATAAAATTTTAGTTAGAAGGAATAAATTTAGGAGATCTATTCTGAAGCATAGTGACTGTAGTTGAACATCACTGAGACAGTAAATTTAAGTTTTCTCACCACAAAAATAATGTGTATGAAGTTATTAATATGCTAATTAACTTCACAGCCATTTTGCAATGCATACACATTTCAAAATAACATGCTCTACACTATATATGTATGTATACATATATGCATGCTTTTATTTGTTAATTAAAAATAAATTAAAAATAACTAACAGCACCAGTGAAGTCATAGGCAGTTAAAAAGTAGTTGTCCTTTGTTCTGGAGAACTTAAGGTCCCCATTTTTGAGTAACTCAAAGTCTATGGCCAGGGACTATTAAAATAAATACCTCATATTTATTTAATAGGTGAATGGCTTAAAGAAGTCTGTTACCAACTTTTATGGAAGTCTAAATAAAAAAGTCATCAGCTAATTCTGCTTGGGGAAGTTGAGAGCTAATTACTTCTTGGAAAGATTTGAATGTTGAATCTATTTCTGCCTTAAGCAAGGCAATTCTAGTCTGCACAGCACTGCTAATTTTGCTTACAAGTGTTTAGCTTCTCATGTCTCTTGGTTGTTGTCAAGTTGACATAACTACTCCTCATCACTCAGATTTTCAATGTCACATGTACACATGTCTCAGACTCATTGCTTACTCGATTTTTCTGGGAATTGGAAAAAGTCAGAGCAGGAACTTAAAGGCAACTTAATTTGAAAATTGTATTGCAGCTCTATTGAAAATTTAGTCAAAGATACTAAACTTTTTAAAAAGTAAAATTAACATTCAGAGAGTTATGCAACTTTAAATATTCACACATATCCCCTTTAGGGATATGTTATGGATGGGAATAGAATTTCAAAAAGGACAAAAGGACAGTTAATTCTTATCTGTGTTTCTTCTTTCTAGGCACATAGACCATATTGCTAAGACTGTCTTTTAGTTATAAACTGCTATTCGACTGAGTTCTAATCACAAGGACACAATAGTAGCTGACAAAGCCAAGATTCAAAGTCAAGCACTTGACCTCTATTTCTTTGTCCTTTTCCAGTGAATCCTAATTCTAGCATTTAGAAAGTCTTCAGGCACTGAAAGTAAATAAGAGTGCCTGGATTTCAGGAGATAAGAGACAAAATGCAAAGATGAAGCTGAGATCACATACAACCTTTTGGGCTATAAAAATTGGGGATTTATTACAAAAGTGACGAGATAGCATAGGTGGATTTGAAGTAGACTACTGATAAAATCTCACTAATGATTTTAAAGTATCACTGCTGTGCGGCAAATCTATTATATGAGGTAAGAGAACTATTGAAATGGTTCATGTAAGAAGTGATAACAACTCAGACAAGGAGAGTAATGATAAAAACAGTGAGACATGATTCATTCATTCATATGTTGAAGAGCTGGATGTGGAAGTGCCAGCTGTGGTCCTGGCACTGGGTAGGCTGCGGCTCAAGGATCACTTGAGTCTTGGAGGAGTTCCTGACCAGCCTGGGCAATAGAGTGAGATCCCATCTCTCACAAAACAGTAAAAACAACAACAATATTTGTACATTGAAGATAGAGCCAATCATATTTCCTGTCAGACTGGACAGAAACTGGACAGTAAAAGGCAAAAGTAAGAATAATAACTAAGATTTTATCTTTACACAGAAGAGTCAGTGGTGGTGCCATTTATGAAATAGTGAAAACTGGGGGAATTTAATGGTTCTGTTTTGAATGTATCTTGAAGTCTGGTATCAATACCTAATTAGTAATGTACTCACCTGGAACTTTTTTAAGGGATTGATCCTGGAGATGTGATTTGGGTGTAGTTAGCACTGACAGGAAAGTTTAAGTCATTAGCTAAAATAAGATTAGCTACTGAACTAAATAAGATGAGCTGCAATGAGTGACTTGATATCCAAGGATAGAGTAAGAAAGTCTAAGCAGAGATAAAACAACTCCCAAAAGTGTCTGGTAAAAGAGAAGTCAGAGAGCAGGGGAAAGGCAGGAGAGAAAAACATGAGGTAAGATGTTCCAGGAGGAGAGAATAATCATGTCCATCAAAAGCTCATGATATGCCAAATAAAATGAAGTTATAAATGTGATCATTGGATTTGGGATCAAATAAAACACTTTCAATACTTTCCATATATAATATATATGTAATATATATAATTACATATATATATGTATGTACAATTTTATCAAGATAGAATACAGAACCACTATCTAGACCTCTCCTAGTTAAAGTGTACTATCAGGTAAGTTCTGACATGGTATACAACCATGAAGCTATCACCATGACTGAGTTAATGACCATATCTATCATCCCCAAGAGTTCTCTTGTTCTCCCTTTGTAGCCCTTCCCTCCCTTCTGCCTCTGCCTTCCTCCTTTATGCCCAGCCATCCACTGATCTGCATTCTGTCAATGTATATTGTTTTTATTTCCTGGAATTTTATATAAATGGAATCACACACTATGAAACACTTTTTAGCTGACTTCATAAATTCCATGAATTTGAGATTCAGCCATGCTATTGATAGCTCTAATTTCTTACTACTAATCTATTGTATGAATATTTTATAATTGCTTATCCATTCATTTGTTGAAGGGCAGATTTTTTTTCCAGTTTTAGGTGCTAAAATTAAGCTACCACGAACATTTTTATAGAAGCCTGTGTAGACATGGATGGATCATATACTATATTGAAATGCTGGCCTCCTAGAATGAACTGGGAATTATTACCTCCTCTTGAATTTTTGTTTGTGGTTATCTAGAATTGGTATGATTTATTTCTCAATTATTGACAGAATGTCAGTAAAGTCATCAGGGCCAGGATGTTATTGTTTTTGTTTTTAAGAGTGAAAGAGTAGAGGTGAGTGGGAGAAGGTTCTAACTATTTACCTATTTAATCATGAGTGAGCTTTGCTTATTTGTACTCAAGTAATTGCTCAAATTTACCTAAGTTGTCATTTTTTTTTGATGTATGTTCATAATATTCACTTATCATCCTTTCAATTTCTATAGTATATGTAATAATGCTACCTCTCTCATTCTGATATTATCACTTTTTATTTTTCCTAAAGAACTACCTGTTGGATTTATTGATTTCTTTCATTTGTTTTCTGGTTTGTATTCCATAGTCTTTTCTCTCTGTTTATTTCACTTTTTTTTACTTTGGTTTCAGTTTGCTTTCTTAATTTAGATTTTTATGATGGTATATCATTCAGGGTTCTCCAGAGGGACAGAATCAACAAGAAGTATGATTCTAAAAAGGGAATTTATTAGATTGGCTTACATGACCAGAAGCTGGATAGTCCACAGTGGCCATCTGCAGGGTGGAGACCTGGAAGAACCAGTAGCTGTGCAGTCCAAGGGGTGGAAACCCTAGAACAAGAGGGATCCACAGTGCTACCCCAGTCAGAGACCAAGGCTTCTGGAAACACCCTGGAGAATCACTGGCCGAGTCTGCTTTGGAAAAGTGAAGAAGTGAAAGTTCCATATCTTCAGATGATCGAACCAACAATCAGGAATCTATTCAAGAAGACTGGCACTTGCATCTGCATCTGCTTCCTTGTTCTTCCAACTTTTATTCCATTCAAACCACCCCTATTGGGCAGTGCTTCCCACACTTAGGGAGAGTCTCTACTTCCGTTCCTGTATGCCATTCCAGTCATTCCTAGACATGCCTTCATTGACACACCCGGAAGCCTCTTAATCATTGCATCTCTTAATCCAATCAGGTTGACAGCTCAAATTAGCCATTACAGATGGATAATGATTTGAGACCTGTCTTTTCTAATAGGCATTTAGTATCATAATTTTCATTTTAAGTATTGCTTTGATGACATCAAATTTATTAATATATTGTGATACCCTTTTCATTTAGATCAAAATATTTGTTAGATTTCCTTTTGAGATGAGTTATTTAGAAGTGTATTTTTTATTTCATACCTTCTACAATTTTTTCAGATATTATTCTATAATCCCTAATTGCCAGGATTACCAGCACCCTGGTAGAACAGATTCCTGCTTGGAAGTGTGAGCCTTTGGGGAAAATAAGTCTGAAATAAGCCTGAAATAATCAGCAAGGAATAAAAGACAAAGCCAGAAATTAGATTAAAAGGGGGCAGTACCTGGTGTGTCTTCCAGCCCTGATAGGAACTGCAACTGAACAACTGAAAAATGCCCTCATCCTTTATTTGCCAGGAAGTACATCAAAGGTTTCTGTGTGGCAGGGCTCTTGAGGTAAACAACCGTTTGGTGCTTGGCAGGTTACACCCCCTCTCTGGGGGCTACATTTGATCCTAGGGCTGTGAACTAAGGCAGAGCACCAGAGTGATCTGGGCTTTCTTAAACCAGGAAACTTCACCCAGGAGTTCCCAGGAAAGCAGATTTCCTGCCTTATGTTGACTCAAACAAACCCATAATTTATACAGGGTTTCCAGCACCCTATGTAATCCTACTATGGTCAGAAGAAATGTCAAATGACTTGGATAGTTTTGATACATGTCTTATCATTAATTTGTCTTCTCTTTGGTTCAATAAAATATATATTCTGTTGTTGAACTGAATGTACTATAAATGCCAATTAGATCAAGTTAATTGATATGTTTTAAGTCTTCTATATTTTTATCAAATTTGCATTTTGTTGTTCATTCAGTTATTGAAAGAGTGTTAAAAATATTTTATTATAATTTTGTAAAACTCTACTTCACCTGGAAGTTTTGTCAGTTTATGTTTATCTTGTCAGACATAGGTTGGGAAACACAGACCATCATCTGGGTATAAAGATGCATAAGGAAGAGTGAGATTCAGGAGACTAATTCAACTGGGAGTGAATTATTCCACTCCTCAGTTTACACCCAAAGGACTTAAAGTCAGCGTACTACAGTAACACAGCCTCATCAATGTTTAGAGCAGTTCAATTTACAATAACTAGGTTGTGAAACCAATCTAGATGTCCTTCAATAGATGAATGGATAAAGAAACTGTGGTACATATATACAATGGAATATTATTCAGTCATAAAGAAGAATAAAATGATGGTATTTGCAGGTAAGTGAATGGAGTTGAAGAATATTTTGCTAAGTGAAGCAAGCCAATTCCAAAAAACCAAAGGCCAAATGTTTTCTCTGATAAATGAATGCTAATCCATAACAGGGGTGGGGGGAGGGGGTAAGGGACGGATGGAGAAGCATTGGATTGTGTAGAGGGAAATGAGGGAAGGGGAGGGAGAGGGGAAGGAAAGATGGTGGAATGAGACAGACATCATTACCCTGTGTACATGTATGATTATGTGAATGGTATGAATCTACAGTGTTTACAACTATAGAAATGAAAATTTGTACCCCATTTGTGTACAATGAATCAAAATGCAGTCTGTAAAAATAAAAAGAAAATAAAAGAAAGGCTGAATATGAAAAAAAGTGCATATTTTATCTGCAAGAATATTAAGGAACATGATATTTTGGAAAATAAGATGACATATTGTTCCAGAAGAATGCCATATCTTACCCCAGGTCTTGAGGTAGGCATAGCAATACAAACAAAAATGCCACCGTTAGATAGGACTGAAGAGAAGGAAATAATATCAGGTGACAGTCTGCTACACATCAACGACAGCACCTCGTTTGTGTCTTCTAATTTAAAAAAGGGAAATTAATGCACTAATTAACTTAAAACTCTCATAACCCAATCTTTCACCTTTAAATTTTCTTGTGTTGGCTCACACAAGAGCTTTTGGGGAACTCCTCATATCTAAACCATAACAGTATTGGAAGATGGAGAGTTTTTAAAAACTTTTTACCTATATGCTTATTTACTTAGTCACATAATCATTTCATGAGTGTCCTTATGAACATTGTAAACTTTACCACTCAGTGTCTTTTTTTAAAGAGTGATATCAGGTGTTATTTTTTTATTTGTTAATAATTGGTTGTAGAATTATTAGCAATTTATTAAGTGAATAGAAAAGATTTCATTCTTCATGTTTTGAAATTTAAAATTTTCTTGTAACTGCAGAGCTCATTTTTGTGGGTTAATGGGGTGGACAAATTATTCTTTAATTATTTTCATATCTTAAAACCAAGACAGTTTCATTTCCACAGCAGCAAGCTAAAGACCAATATTTAGCAAACATTTCTTTTTTTTTTTTTTTTTTGTATCTCAGATCATTTATTCACGCCACGTAGTAAGTGGTGCTTATGTGAGGGCATGGCGACATTCCATGTTCCCATCTAACAAAGTCCGCTTATATTTACAGGCAGACCGACGATTCTCTCCTCAAGCAAGCTGGCTAATGGTGACCATGAGCAGGTGCAGGACTCGAACCTTTCAAAGCTTTACTTCTTTTATCAGCACTCCTGATTTTATAAACAATGAAGGTCATCAACCCCATTCTTATCCAAATCTCTTGGTAAACCTGGGTATAGTAGGGCTTCAAGGGGATCCAGTATTTTTTTATGATGGTTTGAAGCATCTCGGCAGAACCACGGGCTCAGACCGCAGCACACAGCGCAGCCCACCCGCCTAGCAAACATTTCTAATGAGTCCACTGGCCTGAACAATTTTATCTCCTTTCATTATATAGTTTAGTGGCGAAAAAGAGAAATACAGCTTGAATAAAACTCTCGAATTTTCCTCAAAGATGTGTAATCCCAAGGGTACATTTCTCAGTCAGTGCGCTTTTTTAAAAATTCCATCGTAATTTATACTTTCTTTACTTCACAAAACAAAATGCACCCTTACCTACTTTCTTTCTTCCAAGGCCATTGTGGATTCTCAGGATTTTCTTCTTCTGAATATACTCAGAGAGAGGTAATGGTAGAGGGGTGAGAAGGGAGAAAGTCACTGATACTACTTCAGAAGAAAGATCTCATGAGAAAAAGCAGGGAAAGACTTTTTAATTTTTATTTATCTATTTTGGTGAACTGAGATCTGAAATAACTTCAACATTCCTGGGATGCATAGCGTGCATGGACTTTATAATATTTGCTGCCTATTAGACCCTGCTTCTCTAATTCAAAGTTATTTTTCGAAATGGAGTGTCTGTACCTATGTTAAATTCGTCTCAGCATTTAGTATATGATCAGATTTAGTTTAATAAAGATAGTTTCTGGTGTGTTGTTATTAAGTATTTCCTTATGTTTATACATATATATATACATATATATACACACACACATATATATATATGGCAAGCTTAAGAAGAATAAGAATCTAGCTAATGGAAAAAAATGTTAAGCAACACCTAGTACCAACATTTCTTTATATATTAGTTATAATATTTTTATTTCAAGAAAATTTCATTAAATTAATATTTTTAATGTTTTTATACAAATATTTTAGAATTAATAATTGTTCAAATTTCTGGGGTACAATGTGAGAAATTATACTTGTATATAGTATGTAATAATCAAATCAGCATACTTAACATTTCCATCTTCAAAAATTTTTAAACATTTTGATTAACACATAAAAATTGCACTTATTTATGTGGTATGGTCTAATATTTCAACAAATATATGCAAGATATACATTGATAGAATTAGTCTAATTAACTTTTTTTATTTCTTTGGATGCTTCTAGTTATTCACAAAATATAATAACTTATTGAACTTATAGTTTTGCCATTGTTCTACAGACTATTAAAATTTATTACTTCTGACTTGTTTTTTACCCATAATCTAACCTCCTATTATCCTCCCTACACCTGCTCTCCCAGCCTTTACTAATCCCTATTACTATTTCAATTCACTTGTTTTTAAATATCCACACATGAGAACATGCAGAATATCTTTCTGCATCACACTTGTTTTATATAACATAATGTCATGCAATTAAGTATGAACATTTCTATTTTTATGGTATTTGCTTATTTTGGAATTGATCTTTCAAGTACATTTCAGAATGGGAATTATAATTAGTATTAAAACAAATAATAGAATTAGATAACACAGATGAAGTATTAATGAGGAATCTACAACTTATTCCTATGCTCTCTGCTTCTACCCCTCTTTCTTCTCAGCACTGGGACCATTATAAAGTATGTTTGTGACTGTGATATGGATATAAAGTATATAGACTTATCTTGCATACGAGTGGACCTAAATCCAGAACAATTCCTGAGAATCATTTTTGTTCATGGCCCACTAATGATAATCAGAAGTGTTTTCTGCTTGGACAATATGACCATGATGAAATAGTCAATAATGGTATTTTTGCTTAAGTAACATTAGTATGAGTTTCTCTAACTTAGAAATTTGAAACAAAGGTTCTGAGAGGTAGAGCTATGATAATGACTTAGCATATAATATTTTTTAGTTAATGAAAGCACATCCCAAAAGACTGCAACACACCCCACACATCCGGTCTTGCTTCACTTTGTGCTGCTGTAACAGAATTCCATAGACTGGCCAATTTTTACTGAATATAACATATTGTCTCATGGTTCTGGAGGTTTGGAAGGGATGAAATCTGACATGGATCTTCTTGCTGCGTCATCCCAGGGCAAAAGGTCAAATAAAATGTAAGAGAGAAAAAACAAGAGGAAGCCAAATACATTCTAAGAAACCTACTCCCACAGTAACACTCCTAGTCCACTATGATTACAGTGTCTGTGACCTAAACACCTCTTACTAGGCACCAATTACACCCCCACTTCATTGGGGGTCAAGTTTTTGACACCTGAACTTTGGGAGGCACATCAAAACCATGGCACATCTACATGAGACTTGTTTAACCACCCTTTCCTCCTCCTGCAATGCTAGTCTTCCTGGATTATGTCTTATTCTTCTGATAGAAATGCTATCGGGCAGTTCAAAGCAGCAGGTCTTCTTAAATCCCTTTTCAAAAACAAAAGTGCAATATTCTACTGCCTGATTTTCTGTTTTAAGTGCCATTGCTTTTCTACTTCATTTCTATTTTACTTTTTATTATTTTCTCTTACCTGGCTCTTTTGACATTTGAGCCCAGTCATGTTACTGTGTGACTGGGTCTCTTCAGAAGGAATTTTAATTTTTACAGTGTATGCTGGGCTCAGTTTTCTGGTGCTGCTCACTTATAATTTTATTAATGTCTGCTTCAGGTTGGACCATTTTCTTCACATATTTCCTGAGGTTCTCCGGTCAACTGTTTGGTACAATAGGACTCTATGAGATCCCATTATGATTTCACAGACTTCAGGTAGATGACCTAACTGGGTCCCTGCTTGTGTTTGAAATGCTAATTTCAACTCAATTCCCTCAGAACTTTTTGATAGACGCAATATGATGTGAGAGAACAGTTCTTCCCATCACCACGAAAAGTGTTTATGTATCGCGTGTATACGGTTTCATATATATATCATAAAAAAAGGAAAACAAACACAAAACTTTCTTTGTTTTCCAGAATATGGGCTTAATGAAGGATTCATGTTTCCTGCTGTGGAGGAGTCAGTTCTCTGAAGGAACAAATCAGTGATAGTAGGCAAAGCCTGCATTTAAATAAATTCTGAGCTATTTTCTGACATATTTCAATCTTTAAACTCAACCAATCTGGGAATATCCTCTAGGCACTGGAAGCTCAGAAGCTCAGATGAAAACAACTAAAACAAATTTTAAGAGCCAGCATAATGTCTTGCTTTGTGGTTTGTTTAAATCACTATATAGTTGAATTCCTTTAGTAGATACTCCAGAATACTGCCTAAAGTATTCCTAAGATGATAACTTTTAACTATGGAATTATCTAATGCAATAAATATGAACCCCATTAAATTTTTGAAAACCCAAGAAAGCATATTTTGTAAAACGCTGGATATTTCTTTGGTGATCACTCATTTTTCTTGCACACTGATTAAAGTCCCCATAATATTGGTGCTTGTAAATCAAATTCTGATATTCCCCCTAACCACTTTTGTTCTGAGAATACAGCTCAATCTGGGCCAATATTGCTCTCCATGATTCTAAGCTTCTATTGGTCACATTTCCAAACTGTTAATTTCCTGGGATTAGTAAATGATAAACCAAACAGATGGGCTGGTATTTGTTTATGTGACTCACAAAAACATTAGCAGGAACATTCTGATGTAGATGAAGGATGTTTCAACAACAGGCAGCTCTCAAAAACCTGAGGCCAAATCTGTGTTATCAAGGCACAGCTTGGCATGTGCCAGTATGAGACAATTTCAAACTTTTGATTCAGACATAGTGGATTATTTGCAAGAAATCTAAGCATATTATTTTCTGGTACCTGTGGAGAAAACCTGTTTTTTTCTGACTCACCATTACATGCTGCACTGACTTCAGAACAGGCTTAGGGAAAATCAGCAAGAGTTGTACAAATGACAACTCTCTACAGACTCATGTTTTGAGGAATATAAATGTCATTCTACCTGATGTTATATAATATAGAATTTTTCTATAATTACTAATTAAATTTTTAAAACTCACATATTTTGTTTATTTTTAATCTCATTCATTACTAGCTCTGTGACTGAGACACTTCACCATTTCTGAATATCAGTTTATCCATTTTCTAAAAGGAATATAAGTAGCACAGATACCACAGATATGTTTTGAGGACTATATAAAACAATCTGCATAACATGTTCAGTACAGTTGAAACAACTTAATTCTGGTTGTTGTAGCTATGAAAGCCTCTATCACCACCATCCTCATTATTGCCATCATCATTATTATCAGGCCTTTACAAATCTGGAGTCTTTGAGAGGGCTCAGTCTTTCTTAGTGGCAGGAAAGAAGAGAAAAATCAATCAAGGCATGAATGCAACGCAGCCGCAGTAATAAGCAGGTCAAGCCAATCCCCAGCAGTACTCTGGAGAATGTGCTTTGCTGTCATTCAGGCTGGAGGCTTCTGCTTGTGCAGCGATGGCTCTAGGTAGAACAAGTGAAGTCAAGCTCATGCCTTCCTATCTGTCCTGTGTGCATTGTCCATGTCATGTTGGAGACACAGATCCACAGGACCTGCAACATCCCCTGAGTTGAAACCAGTGCACTTTAAAAGATTTATCACTTTTGCTCAAATCACTGTAACTTCATTTACATTCACATTCAAATCTTCTGTCTACTATGCATCACTAAACCCCTAATTCACATCATAACTTACATGTGATTTGTTTCAGCAACGTATATTATCATGAGGAGGATGCCTATGTCAAGGGTAACCAGAAATTTTGCCTTTACATTTTATTCTTTGCTACATGTGATAGTCATCTTTGTGTTTCTATGACCAAAATACCTGGCAAGAACAACTGAGAGGATGAAAAGATTTATTTTGACTCATGGTTTCAGAGGATTCAGTCCACAGTCAACTGACTCCAAGGTAGAAACATCATGGCAGAAGGACATGGTGGAGGAAAGTTTCTCAGTTCATGGTGGCCAGGAAGCAAAGGTAAGAAAGGGCTGGGGAGAAGTAAAATCCTTGCAGGGAACACCCATAATGACGTAGTTCTTCCAGCGAGATCCCACCTCCCAGTAGTTCATTTAACTATTAATTGATTAAGCCTTCACATTGATTAGGTCAGTGTCTACATAGTCCAATTGTTGCTTGAAAGCCTGCTGCAATAGGGACCAATCCATGAACTTTGGGGATATTCTGATACTACCAGTAAACTTGACCAGTCCTGCTTCCTCAGATGTTGAAGTATAACACCAGAGAAGCTTGACGAGGCAAGTGTAGAGTAGAAAGTAAGAAGCTTTATTAAAGAAAAGTAAAAACAGATTTCTTGGGGAGAGGGGGAGAAGGGGACCTAAAGGTGGAATCCAGGGAATGAGCAAGTCTTGCCCTTTTTTAGGGCTTTTCCTCCTGTTCCTTTTCCCTTATCTTTTTTCTTCCTCTCTACTCGATGCCCAGGAGATGCAGGATGGCAAAAAGATGAGAAGCAGACGGGCAGTGGGGGAAAGGGACAAAGGGAGTGATTTAGGCAGGTAGGGGCCCAGAGGGCATTAATTAGCAATGCCTGAAGCTTTTTGGGAGGGGTAGTATAGGCAGATAACGGGCACTGGAGACACTGACATTCCAATCTCCCAGGGGGGGGTCTCCAACTTCCAAGATGCAGATAGCTTTCATGGCCTTCATTTTCTCAATTTGACCCGATTTCCTATTCTACACTAACTTCCTGTCCTCAATTCTGGCTTCAGTTCTGGATCCAAACCACAACACTAGACCTCCTGTTGTACTTGAATTAATGGCATCTCTGTTCCTAACTCCCTTCAGTCTTGTCACAAGCAAACTTCCCGAAGTCTTCCTAGTGCAGGCTAATAGAAGACAAAAATAGTGTATTTGAGATCCACTTAGGAAAACAACGAGCTATACAAACTGAAGAATGAGATGACATTAACCCATAGCCAAGGGATGAATTATCTAGTGCTCAGGACAAGTGTTTGAGTAGTGCTTCAACAAAATAAGGTACACTTTCCTTTTTGACTAATAGTTTTGGGGTTTTTTTCACACCTAATGAAAGCAACAATGTAATCATTTCTGGAAAAGCTAAAACCTTTCCTGGATTTCATTACAGTTATTTTATAGCTTATTATGCAGAATTGGAGGCAAGATGTGGAGGAATGTGGCATTTGTCACCTATTCCATGCTTAGAAGCCATTTCTGGTTATTTTTTGTAAAAAGTGGCATTTAGAAGCTATGTTAGTCAACTTTTCTTGTCTGTGATGAAAATACTCAACAATAACAATTTATGAAATTAATTCTGGGCTCATGGTGTCAGGGGATGGATAGATAAGGATAGTAGGAACATGAGGTTAAGAGAACAATTCTATTAAAGGAGCCCACCATGCTAGCCCTCCCCCCACCGACACACACACATGCTTTCTTTGTCCAAAATCAATCTGCCTGCAGCCCCACCTTGCCTAGCCAGGGGCAAAGGCCAGGCAGCCAGTGTAGGTAATGGCTGAGGGGGTTGAGAAAGGATGATGACTGGTTATCACTGGTTATCAAACAGAGAGGACACTGGGTTGATAACCTTTGCAGTAGTGCTCCTGGGCACTCTGGGTTGCTAACAATTAACCTCCATGTCCCTACTCTTAGGCGTGCACATGGAGAAGAAAGAGAAGTCAATAATTAAAAGAGGGGGTCTGAGGTCTGTCAAGACACTCTCATTGACACCCATCTGTGGTCCTCCTCGTCTTCAGAGAAGTCTGTCACCATCACTTTCTTAAATAAAACTCGCTTTCTATGTTTGCCTCAAGCATTCTCAGGTGTTTAATTTTCAACACTGGGGAGCAAGGACCCATTCCTGATCTCTAAGATGGGTATCAATGGTTTCAGAGATTCAACCCATGATCAGCTGACTCCATTGCTCTTGGCCTGGAATGAGGTAGAAAATCACAGTAGAAGGGCACGGTGGAAGAAAGTTATTGAGCTTGTAGTGGGTGGGAAGCAAGGGGGAGAGGATGAGAAGCCAGGGGACAAGATATAATCCCCAAGAGCATGCCCCTCAGTGACCTACCTCCCCAACCATGCCCCACATGCTTACATTTACCACCCAGTAATCCATTCAAATTATTAATCTATCAAGTGGATTAATCCACTGATTAGGGTTATGACTTTCATAATCTAATCATTTATCTTCTGCATTGACACAGGAGCTTTGTGGGGCTACCTCATATCCAAACTGTAAAAGAAAACAATAGTTGGGTGATAGGAGTTTTTATTTATGCCAAAGAAGGATTTATTAGATTTAGCTCTTGTTCTTGGAATGTTCTGCTATCAGGCTCTCTCAATGGATCAAATTTAGAAAGTTACATTTGCTTATAACTAAGCACACATAGGTATATATACACTCATTGTACCTAGTGTTATTTATACATTTATCTTTTTTTAATCAGTGAGTCTATGTGAACACTTACAATACAATGCCACCATGTTCAGTCTAGCTTTCTCCATATTTTTGACTGCTCCTGTATGTTATCTTTAATATATTTACTTATCAGATTAATGCCTGAATGTTCCAGTGTCCTATCAGTGCTGCCACACTGTCCCTGAATCATCACATTCCCACTCTAAAACCTTGCCCCTCATTCTCTATTACATCTTCAACGATCAACACAGGTTATTCATCCCACTCCCTTTTACTCACAGATGACTTTCACACCTGGCTCAGGCTTGAAAACCTTGCATCAAGCTTCTGTTCTGATTAGACACTCTGTTCAACTTCCAATTCAGATTTTGATATCCCACACAGGACCACATAACTCATGCACAAGAATAGCCTCTTTATTTCATTTTCTAATACTTCACACCAGGAGCCACTCTCATGAAAGCCTTTCTCATTGTGCTCAGGCTTCCACACTCCACACGGGGTGGATTTCCTTCTTCCCTGCTTGGATTGAAAACCCCATTCTGGGCTGTGCTCCACAGTGATTTCCTCCTCACCCTCTTGGTTTCTGACACCATGTACCAGGCTATGATACCCACACTAGGACGCCCTCCCATGTGGATGTCCCCCTTGCTCCTCTCAGCTTCTATTGTCCCACCCTGGAAGAGTCCTAAATGGGTATTCTTCTCACACAGCATGAGATCTCTTCACATTATGGATTCTTCTTATAGATTTACTTCAGTTTCCATAGATTTATATTCTCCCTCCTTCTAGTTTTTCTTGTGATTTCCATTTATTTACACTGTAAATATAATATTGGTATAATCTTTTCAACCATTAAATCACTTCTCAGCAATGACCAAGCATTTTTTCATTTTAGGTATGATATTGATAACTGAAAAATAATGACTTTCTTTTTGATCCATGGTCTAATATCTAGTATTTTGCACTGATATTCTTTTAAGATTGTGAATTGTTAGGTGCTTCCTCAGGCACTCTTGTTTTACTGACTATGGTGTTTCCTTTTATTATTATTATTATTATTATTATTATTATTATTATTATTTACCTTTCTGTGGCTTTCAAGTACTTCTAAATGGGTCAGTGGGTGCAGCAGATCAGATCTGATTGCTGAGGGGCCTGAAAGTGCACAGTCTCCCCCCACAGGTTGTCTGTGGCAAATCATCCTCACTTCTTGGGGTTCATGACTGTAGGAAGGCCAAGTCTATATACTTCTGCTGAGGGAATTCAGATAGTTCTCCAGATTACCCAATCTCTTCACAGGAAAAATAAAGGAACGAAGGAAGGAAGGAAAGAAGGAAGGAAGGAAGGAAGGAAGGAAGGAAGGAAGGAAGGAAGGGTATTAGAGAACAGCAAAGGGAGGATGAAGAGCTGAACAGAATCATGTAACATCAAGAATCACAGGGAGAAGGAGATGCAGTAGAGTTGTGACGTAAGGACCAGAACAGAAAGATTGAAAGACAAATGGAAAGGCAAGCACTCCATTACTTCTTGGCAGTTGTTTTGATCTTGACCATTTGGATATACCAATTTTGTTTAAGTCTTTCTTTTCCTTCATTTTGAAGATTTTTCTCAGAGAATCTTTCTGTCTCCTTCTGAGAATTCTGTATATATCTCTCTTTTTTTTTAAATCTATGTCCAAAATAATATAATTTGAATTTGTTTAGATTTCCAGGAAATTACTTAAGATAGTTGGAAAGATGTGTTTTCTTATGACAGCCTCTGGCGCTCCCTTTTGACTGTGATAGCCCAGAAATACATTGCAAAAGTGAAGCACTCCCTTGCTTGTCAGTAACATGCCACCCAGTCCTGCCCCACACAGCATTCTCTCTTTACCTGCTTCTAGCCCATCATTGCTGGGAAGTGAAATCTGATGCTTTCCCATGGGCTCTTGTCCACAGCACAGGTAATTCTGGTTTTCCAGAGTTGGAGCAGCCTCCCTTAGCATTTGTCGCTGACCCCAATATTTGCTGTTAGGCTTGCACTTATCACACAGGTTCATTCATCCTGCAGAAGTGGATTCATAGCTTAGCAGAAGTGTTTCTTCAGTGTCGAGGCAGGATAGAAAGCTCAGGGGAAAGTCTATATTTCTGTATTTTGTCTCTTCAAATTTTCCATGCTAGATGATTTTGTGAAGGTACTCAAAGACATGGAATCAGAAGAAATTTTTGTAGGTTTGTTCTTATTTTTCACTTACAGAGAAGCATTTTTTTTTCTTTGAGAAAACAGGCTGGGGGGCTTATGTACGAGTGATATTTCTCATGAACAAATAATATTATAGGACTATGTTTTTACAACTGCTTTTAAATAAAAACTGATACCCTCACTAAAATGTTTGAAAGACACTAAATAACTTTTTTAAGCTAAAGGTAATTATTTTATTTTTCATTTATAATATTTGGTTTTCTAACTTTTTTTCTCTAGGAATTTTAAAATCTTCCTTGATAGGGATCAATTCATTGATAACCACAACTAGACAGAAAGTGCTACTGTGTTAATATACAATTTTATTCTCATCTCAGTAGTACGAACCCAATTGTTTTAAATATTGCAATAGCCCCTTTAGTTTCACATTAGTGCTATTTATGGTTAGTTCTAAGTGTTCTTAGTATAACTGATAAGCAAGAAAACAATTTTAACCAATTTCTGAACACATTATCAGTTAGTGAGTAGCATATTAGACCTTTAAAATTATTTCATGAGTTTCTTTTTAAAAGAACTCTGGAGATGACACATTAATAAGAAATATTTCATAATTATTATAAAGAAAACTCTGTAATTAACATAGCTTCAAAAAGAATATACAATGTAAGTTCCATAGCAGAAAAGGCCATAATTAAAAATGACTGTAAAGACATGAGAATGAGAATGTAAAGTTTTTTTCAGAAAAGAGGTCCAATGACTAAGTGATTTTGACTAGCTATAATTAATAGTAGTAGCAGTCATGCTGTTAAAATTAGAAGGGGGGTTGATAGTTTGAGAAGAAAGTTAGGGAGAAGTTTAGACTATTGTCATTTGCTTGATTTAGTAAGAATAGACTAATAAAGCTAATTAGTATCCTGTGGATTGAGGAGTTAATTCGGATTATTGAGTTTTTAGAATATCATGTATCCTCAACTGCTATTGTGCTTAGAATTAATCATAGGTGTATCAATACCTTTTTCCCTGTTTCCTATAATTTTTTTCCATACAGAAATTTCAAATTTTATTCAACTGCCAAACTGTTGTATGCAGTCAACTCAGAGGCACTACCGACCTAATTTTTCTCCTGCTATTTATCAAACCATGTGGCTTCTAAGAGGAGGTCAATGCTACATGTTGGCTCTTTAGTACTCTGATAGCCATCAGAGATTTTCACCCTATCAAAAGATTATTTGAACATTTTGGGGGCTGAAAGATGGCAATATTAATGTTGGAAAGAACAAGTGCCCTGAGAACATAGTGGGTTCCTAGCATTCTGTAAAAGAAACACAAAATATCAGCTCAGCAGACCTGTTATTTAATCACACAGATTAGACAAGTCGTTCTAACTAGGTCTTTCCTTACAGCTTAACCATTCACTGTTGCTCTATGGACTGTGACGTGTATGGGCTCAAAAATCCCAAACTGATAAAAGAACTGTATGCCACTGGTCTCGGCAGTATGGAAGTGATTTGGGAATGTAAAACATGCATTGATTTCAAAATCTGTTAAAATTTTGCATGTTCTTGTCAAAAATTTGATAGAATTCATTTGTGAGATGCAATTTTGTTTATGTAAAGTGTTTTATTCATTGATTTGGTTTCTTTATAATGCTATATAGAATTTCTATTTCTTCTTTTGTGGAATTTTTCCAGGAATTTGTTCATTTTATCTATGTTTTCAGAAAATATTGCCATAAACATGATTACAATATCCTCTTATGATCATTCAATTCTAAAAAATTTTGTCTTTTCTCACTTATAATGACTACTTTTATTTGCTTTTTTTGTTTCTATTTTTGTGATATATTATGTTGGTATTTATCATTTTATTTAGTTTTACAAAAAGTCCAATTTAGAGTCTACTGAACTTTTCTGTTACATTTATGCTTTCAAAGTCAAAATGTGTACCTTTTACCTTTATTTCCATTCTTCTACTTTTGTTAAATTTTATTTTGTGAGTCTATGTTTTTACTTCTTCACATTGACACTTAGTATGCTGGTTTTTATTTTTTATTTAATTTAGAATATTTGCATTGTTCTTTTAAGTTCAAATTAAGCTTCATGTCACACATTTTCATATGCAGATTTTTCATTCATTTAAAAATTATTTTATATTTTGCATTGTGACTTTTCTTTGACCTATAGTTTATTAGTAAATATATTGCTTATTTTCAAGGAAAAGATTCCTGTCTCATCTGCCTTTCCATTGAGAAATAAATTAAGATTTGTAAATGTTGGTAAATTTTTATTGTAAAGTCCAGAGTTTCTACATTTACCATGCTGCATGGGATAGATATCATGGAAAGTATTTTCTCTTTCATCAGGTACAACTGTTCTCAGTTGCATATTTTGTATGATTTCGTGGAGGCAAAAGAAAAATGTTCCTTGTTTGCATAACCAACATTATGCCTTAGAATACAAGAGACATAGTGGATACAGAATAATGTTTTAAATACTATGCGTTTGTTACTCACAGTAGAAATATTTCCATTTTTTCCTAGCAAAAATTTTTTAAGTATACATTCATATTGCATTTTATTTTGCCTAAGTCTGCTTTTCACCATCTCTTGTCAATCATTTTCGTCTTCATTCATTTCTAAGTTGTTTTATTTATATTGCTATTGCCTTATTTGAAAAGTGTAGGCCTTATTGTAAAAAAAAAATCAATAAAACAATATTTAGCGTCTTTTAAAAACCTTTCATTACTAATGGCTATAAACTTCATTTTAGTATTAATTTTCGGAGAATAGGTTACCCTATACTCATAAGGATGGAACTCTACTTATGTACATGTTAGGATAAAATGATTCTACTATGTAATCAATGATATAAAGCTATACTTAACTGAAATTCCAAACACAATGAGGGGAGTAATGAAGTGCCAGACCAACCACACAGTTCACAGAAAACTGCAGTTGGTGCCCAGGGAATGACTGTCTCAGACCTTGTAGCTATTGCATGTGACAATTTCCTTCCGCAGCACTTTTTTTCTTCTGTTTATTTCACCAAATCATGAAAGAAATGTGTAAAGGAATTCTAAGTAAAGCAAAGAAATGTAAAACAACAATTACAATTCATTTCTATCATTTCATTTATTTGTATTTTGTGCTGTGCCAAAATGTACCTCCTACAAGGAAAAATAAATACCAGTGACTATAAACCTTATAAACCCAGAGATTGCATTTACAGGTTCATTACTGGAAATATTGCATGAGAAGTAGCAATAAAACACCTCCACAGGATTATTAATACCATTCTGACAGATTTCATTACAGAAAGACTTTTGAATCTTTTATGAAAGGGAGGGTTTTTTAATAAACGATGACCATGAAGAGTACTGAATTATCATGTTATTCTGGGTATAAAAACATTTCAAGTATTTTTATATTAATGGTGGAGCAAAACAAATTTTAACATTTATTAACAATTTACTTGCTTTCATATGATCTGAACAGATAATAGGTGAATTAGTTGATTTTCTGTATAAAATTACTGAAATGATGGCTCCATTATTTTTATTATTTCTACAAGCCAGTGTATACAATGTATGGCAGAGATGTCAAAAGCAATTTTTAGATACTTTTCAGCCATTTGGATTGCAAATACAAGAAAATAAAACTGAGTAGAAATTATGTTTCAGACACAGTCGTATTCTTTCTTTACCTTGTCTTAAATTCCTAATGAGTACCACTTGTCTCACAATCTTCTATACATGAAATTTTATGAAAACACTTATTTGACTAATGTTTGGACTACATAATCAGGAAGACCAAATGTTTTCTTTGCACTTTATAATTTCTTTGTAGTTTGCAATTATTTTTCATTATATGATTTTAAATTTTACCTCTTTTTATGGTTTAAATATGAGGTGTTCCTAAACAGTTCAGAGGTGAAACACTGGGTTATGAGTGCCTTAACCAAATCAATGCATTAATCCCCTGAGAGGGATTAATTGGATGGTAGCCGTAGTCAGGTAGGGTGAAGAACTGAGTCACTCTGGGCATGCCTTTGGGGTTTATATTTTGTCCTTGGTGAGGGGAGCTCTCTCTACTTGATGATTGTGATGTTCTGAGCTACCTTCCTCTTTCATGTCTTTCCACCATGATATTCCGCCACAATCAGGCCCAGAGCAATGGAATTGACCCTCTATGGACTGAGGCCTCTGAAACCATGAGCCCTCAAATAAACATTCCTCCTCTAAAATTGTTTTTGTCTGGTCTTTTGGTCACAGTGGTGAAAAAACTGACGAAAACACCTGACCTAGACTTTGTTATTTTCCTTTTTCCTTTTTAAAATGTGATTTCTGCTAATAGTTGAGAGAGAGCATTCAGTTATGCATTAGTATACTCTTGAATTAAGTTCATTCTTCAATTCAAACTTTATTGAGCCCTTACTATTTGGCAGTCAGGTACAATTGGGTTGAAAAAGTTTTCAATATTTTTTTTTTCAACAATAACTACATACATACATTTACTAAACTTGTAGAATAATATATTCTGTCACTAGGTGGTTTGTGCTTTAACAGTATGTTTTTCTAGGCTTTTGATTCTTTCATAGAAGCTATGATTCTGATTTCGCAGAAACTTTTTTATCAGTAATGAATTTGTAAAGAAAAGCTCCAAAAGGATAACTCAATTTTGGACTTTAATCATATGATTACCCTCAATACGAACATTACCAGGTACCAATGATACATGATATCATTGATTTGGAAAATAAATTAATTTTGGTAAACCTATTAAATCCTTCCTATGCCTTTGTTATTAGTTAGAAAGAATAGGTTACTTGTACCTAATTTTTAAAAAATATTTTCATACTCTGAATATCTGCATCTCTCCTTGAGCTTAAAGTATTTTTCCAACAGAGACATGATGTTTATAAAAGTGCTTTGTGAATTGGGATGTATGTAAATATTACTAATATATTAATTTATCTGTTAATACATTTAATCTATATATTTTTATTAATTATACTTTTTTGTTTTGCTATTACTTGATTTATTTTGAAAATGCTATCACTGCATTATAGTTATGCATAATATTGGGGTTCATTTTGACATAATCAAGCATGGAATATAATTTGCTTTACTTTAGTTTCCAGTATTTCCTCTTTTTCTCTCCACTCCAGGCCTTTCCCCTCCTACTATACTGGTTCTCAATTTGTTTATTTTAAGTAGTGCTTTGTAAGTATACATAAAAGTGAAATTGGTGTGTATATTCATAAAGGTACATGGCAGAATTTGATCACTTTCATTCCACCATTCCTTTAAATGAATGATAGCTTTCTTACTTTCTCTTTTGAAACTAGAATGATTATAAAAACCAAAATTTTAATCAGTAATGTTCATTCCTAAAACATGTAGAGAGATTTATTTAAGAAAAACGTATTACTTCAATTTATTATTATCAGTTTCTTACTAACTCCATATACCATCCTCCCTATGGGGTTTTATATGTGGATTTCAGGGAGTGCAGAGATCAGGGCTTGGCTAGCCTTCATGGGTATCAGTTAGCTGATGTCACTATAGAAACATGAGACTGTTGATTGGTTGACACTAAGAAGTATGTTCATTGGAGCAGGACGAGCTATATAATTTGAAAGGTTTATTGCAAAATATAAGCCTGGGGTCTTTTTTAATAAAAGCAGGCATAATTTTTTTTCCTTTCTCCCTTGGACTCTCTCCCGCCATGTTATAGCATTTTTAGTTTGCTATATATCTTACTGAGTAGAGTAAATGCAGAGCATTACAGGAGCTGAAGCCCTGTTACCTCAACTTTCCTCATATGGGTGCTTCCTCCCCTCTCCCTTAGAGGCAGAGGGTGTCAGTGGTCACTGAACAGGACAAAGGGAGAGAGAGGGCAACTTTAGAACCAACCCAGGGGCTAGCAGAACCATGAACAAGTCAAGTATCTAAGCTCTGACTTATCCCTCACTTTTATCAGACATTCACAAAACACAGATTCAAAGATAAAATTAAGAATTACAAGATAATGGCCACAGAGTATTAAATTCCAAGTGATAGACCCCTTCATTATGCAGAGTCCCGGACACATGCTTATGAAGTTTGCCCTGCTATTAATGAGGTTTTTTTTGTTTTGTTTTGTTTTTGTCTGCCAAGAATTGGAGGCAAGAATCTATCATTACTAGGAAATTTCTGTGGTTTATTCATGGGAAAGGTAAGCTGTTTCATGCTTATTTTTTCCCAAGTCATACGAAGCTGTAATTTATTAATTAATTAAGTTGAAACTGGTTCTAACGACTGATTTTTTTCCATGGCTGTAAAACCATCAGCTATCTCATAAAACTGTGGGAACTTTTTTTTATTTTCAACAGGTAAGTGCAGGAGGGCCTTTCAAGTACTGTCAGATCTTCATTCTTATGAATTCCTTGAAGATAAAGTTCACTGAAGTAGGCCTCATTTTTAGTGTGAATGTAGATTAACATGAAAAAATTATTGCATTGTCTGTCAGAACAGAGAATACAAAAAAGCATCCAGACCTCTGGACAACATCATGGAATGACCATAAGTATAATTAAAAATGTTTAAGAAGTATATTGAAGGCTTTAAGGAACCGATGTCTGATCAATATACAAGTCACAAGAAATTAGCCAGGCTGAATGTTTAAGCACACACGTGGATAATTCCCCCATACCCAATGTTAATCCAGGAATGGTGTGAAATGTGCAAAGGAGATATTCCCTGATGACCAAGGAAACCCAAAGTTCTTATATTGGTTTATAACTGCTTTGGTTAAGAAATATAAAATTGCTTGTTTGTATAACTTGTATAATTCCAAACATTGGGGTTTGTTATTAACGATGCTAGCCCAGATGAGAAGCAAATGTTTGATAATCCTCTTAGATATTCCAATTGGAGTAATTGGGATTATTGTGTACAGGAATATGTTCCATGAGTTATTTGTTTAATTCATCAAGAAAAGTTTTATCCCCTCTCAGACTCTTTGTAAGGAGACAAAGTTGATTAAAGGTGTTGGAAGTCATGTGGTTTGAATGGTCAATACCTCAGTGGACAATTAAACCAGTGGTCCTGGTTTGCCATTTAAGTCCCAAATAATGTAGACCAAATAATGTAGTAGCCACATAAGAGGTATATTTGATTTTAGAAGATATGTGAATGTGTGAAGATATGTCTCTGGATGATGACAGTTATTGTTGAATCCTGAAGTTCCCATATTCCTCTTCTGAAGCTCAGTTTTTCCTCTATTCATTTAATGCTTATGTTATATGTTTTATTGCTAACATTAGTATAACATACCTTCGTTTCATTCTTTAAATTGCCTACACTAACAATAATATTCAGATTGAAGTTTTAATTATGTGTCAGTACAATTTTCTCTAAGTCTCAAGTGACACCAAAATATATATATATGTTCTTGGTGGGGGGACAAGGGGAGCAAATCAGTGGAACTTACTCCCAAGAAACGAATGTGAGACAATAGAATCTTATCCAATCGATGTAATATACCATATAAATAGCATAAAGGAAAACAAGCACCTGATTATCTTAATAGTTGCATACTCACGTCCTTTCATGATCAAAAGAAAACACTAAACAAATTAGGAATAAAATAAAATATCCTCAATATGTTAAGGAGTATAGGCGAATAACCCACAACATCACACATACTAAAGAATGTCTGAGTGCTTTTCCTTGAATATAAAAATAAGATCATATCTTCCAAAGGTCTTATATCCAGAACATACAAAAATTCTTAAAACTCAGCAATAAAAAAACAAAAACTCAATTATAAATGTACATAGGTTTTAATAATATTTTTTCAAATAGCATATACAAATGGTCAGTCAACACATGAATTTTCAACACTAATAGTTATTAGATAAATGCAAATCACAACTATAGTAAAATACCACCATCATGTTGTCCTCGTGATTAGCTTTTTTTACTTAGCATAATGTGTTCAAAGTTCATTTGTGTGGTAGCATGTATTAGTACTTCATATTGCTTTATTGTCAAAAATATTCCATTTATGTGTACACATTGCATTTTGATTATTGTTTATTGCCATTAGACAAGTTCCAAATTTTGATATATTAGTAAACTTTTTGTGTTAAAATAAATTTTGTCTGATGTTAGTATAACAATTCCAGCTTTATTTTGCTTACTGTCTTTATGTTACACAGCATTTTCTACCTTTCTCTTTAAACCTATTTGATCTTTGGTTCATGTAGAGAGGATGCTTTTGTTAAATTAGTTCTGACAATCTCTGTCTTTGATTGTTGTGTTTATCCACTTACATTTATTTTGATTGTTGATAACACAGGCTATATGTTATTTTACAGTTTGCTTTTATATCATTGTCTTATTTGTTCATCTATTCCTTGATTTTAGCTTTAAGTAGACATTTTCTAGTATTTCTTTTAATTTCCTTGTTATTTATCTTAGTACATGTTCTAAATTTATTTCTTATTGGTTTTCCTTGGAATTATAATTAATACCTTAAATCAATGTAGTTCAGATTAATTTTAACAGTGTTAATAGCATATAAAATTTTGCTCCAGCACACTTTCCTTGTCTTACCTCTTCTGTATAATATTACTGTCATAAGAATCATGTTTTTAACATGTAATAGGTAAGCAACATAATTTTATAATTATTGCTTTATGTAATGCCTTTTAAAACATATATGAGAAAAGAAGCATTGCAATCAACATAACTATGTTGTCTTTCATAATACCCATGTAGTTGTCTTGATTGGTGTGCTTTACTGTGTGTGTGGACTCAAATTATTTTCCTGTATCCTTTCATTTCAGCCTGGGGAATTTCTTGTAATTTTTTTTTTTTTTTCAGTTCTGCTAGTCATAGTTTACCTTAAAATATCTGAAAGTCTGTACTTAAAGTTCAGGTGGACATAGAATTCCTGGCTGACAGCCTTTTTCTTTCAGTTCTTTTCTGGAAAAATTTCATTGTCTTCTGACTTGTATAGTTTCTGATGGAAAACCAGCTGTAAATATTATTGAAGATTCATTCTGTCTGATAATCTTTTTTCCTGGATTTTATCAAGCTCTTATACATGTGCATTAGTATTTTTTAAGAAATTGGAAATTTTATGACAGAATTTCTTCAAATGTGTTTTACACAATCTAAGTCTTTCTTTGGGATTTCAGTTATGCAATTCATGATATACTTAACGATATTCCACAGGTCTTTAAATATCTGTTCTTTTTTTTTCATGATTTTTTTCTTTGTCTTCCTTAGACTGAATAATTGTACTGACCTGTGTTCAAGTTTATGGAGTCTTTTTTTTTTTTTTTCCTTCAGGTCAAATCAGTTTACTTTCTCTAATGAATTTTTCATTTAAATTTGCATTTTTCAAATCCATATTTTTATATAATTAAAATTTTATTGATGTTCCTTATTTGATGAGACATCATTTTCATATCTCCCTTCAATTCTTTAGAAATGTTTCCTTAGTTCTTTGATAATATTTATAATAGCATATTTTAAATTTTTGTTTGTTAAACCCAAATCTAATAGCCCCTCATAGTCAACTACAAAGACTGATTTTTTTCCTTCTTTTATAAGTGGTATACTGTCCTATTTACTTGCACTTCACATTTTTTCTTTTGAAACTGAAACATTTTATATAATGTGTTCAACATGTATATATTGGATTTCTCAAGCCTCAAGCCTTCTGAGGCAGGCTTGCAGGGATTATGAATGGGACTCCTGTGTCACTTGACTTCTAACGAAAGATCTCTGGATCTTCACCACCATGAAGTTCTGCTTTATTGCCGACTTTGTTGTTGTTTGTTGCTTGGTTGTTTTCCTTTTTTAAAAATGTCACTGATTAGTAATTAAGCATATCTTTGGGAACAATCTCTCTATTGCAGTGCATGACGCCTGAGACCTCTCATGGTTTTGTTTTTTAATACTTTAAAAACTTATTTCAAAATTGACATTCCAGGTGTCAGGACTTACTCAGTATTATTTAGTGGTGAGTTGATGATTGAGTAGGTTGATTTCATTTATTTTCATTGTCTGTGTGTGTTTAAAAGACAGCTAGAATGAAAAGACATGGCCTTAAACTTTACGTAGTTTGTAAGAAAGTCTTAGCTTTCACTTTTTCCTTATGCTGAGCTTCATGGTTGATCAAATAACTGTTGCCTTTTTTCTCAAGTCCTTCTGTTGTGTGCAAGTCCTTCTGGTGTGTGCATTCGCTTGCACATGGTCACAGTCTTTAGGTTCCCAGGAATATGAGGACATTTTCAAAGTTCCCAATAGTTACCTAGGTCTCCAGGATTTCATTTTACATAGATACGGATTCTCTTCTTTGGCTAAACTAAAATCACAATCCAGAGATCTTCTTTGGTTAGAAGTCAAGGGACACAGGAGTCCCATTCATAATCCCTGCAAGCCTGCCTCAGAAGAGATAGAAAAAATACTGCAGAGAAAACAAGAGGCAATTTGGAGTTATCATCTATATAGACATAAATTCTTTGAATAATACAAATTTTTGTATGAATTTGAAATATACTACTTTTCTGCTAATCAAGCTAGAGAACTTATAAATCAAACTATGTTCCAATAAATTAAATTCATTTTGTATCATTGCAAATCAAGTTATAGGGGAAAATAAAAATAGCTGCCTGGACAAGATATGAAATGATAAATTTGTCAATAAAAATAAAAGAGACAAGATTTGTTGACTTTTTGTTTGTTGTTTCCCGGGAGCCTTTGTATATTGAGAGCCTTTTAGGACACTGATATTAAATGGTCCTCCCCAAGACTATAGTAAGCAGTATTTTTGTAAAACCCTGTTTTCAGTTTTGCATTTAAATTTGAGTAGAGCACAATCAAAAATTCATGAGCTAACTGGAGAAAGTTGAGTGAAGATTTAGAGTGAAATGATTAAAGAACTTTGAGAATTGATTTATGTGGCAAGATGAAAGTGTTCAATATGTATACTCTGTCAAGGGATGAAATGAGGAGCAAGATAATTGCTTTCAAAGACTTATCAGAGGCATAAACAAGGAAGGACTTAAATGCGGCAAATATTATAGTAAAGAATGATGGAAACAGATTAAAAAGATCTTTAAACTGTGAACTAATCTCAGTTATATTTCCCGTTACTACCTTCAATGACCATGACTGTAGACATACATGATTACCGAAAGAGTCTATCAATCAAAAGTGATTCCAATAATGCCCAATGAATGGATGATGTGGAAGGATGGAAATTTACCAAGAGAATGTCCATTGATGTGTTAGACTTATTTTAGGTTTTAATACTCTTCTTAATTCTTTTTTTCTGAGGCTTCAAACTCATTGGTGAATTTATGCATTTCATATAATATAAAAGCAAACATTACTGCCTTAATTCTATATGTTTTTCTGCAGAAATGTCTTTGGGAAATATGGAAATTGTAAAACTACTAAAAATTATGCTAAAAACCATCATGTCATATGATGGAGTGACAAAAAGAAAAGCATTTAAAACTTCACGAGCCAAGAAAAATTGCAGAATCTATAAATCTATTAAATTTATACTATAACCATTACCTATTTATCAAATAACAGAATGCATGCTGGAATTACAGAGTACTTTGAAGTTGAAAATTCTGTACACTGGGAGTATAGTCCTTCTGCACACACTTGAGCCACTCTACTAGGAGATAGCATATGAAGTTGTTGGTGTACAATAATAAACAAAGTGAGGCCAACGAACATCATAAAAGTGTGTGACGACATAAAAAGTGCAGTTTTTTTTCTGAGCACATTGGAAGGACACCTAAGAACATTTAGGAAGCTGCATGATGATTTCAGGAGATTAAATCATGAAATATTTTAGGGTGATATAGAATTGGTGAAGAGTTTTCAGAATAGTGATAATAGTATTTCCAAAAACCCAAATGCTCCTGAAACAACTAGAAATTCATCATAGATGTAAAATAATGTGGAGAGAATGTTAAGAGTATGACTTTTAGATACTCTCTGCTGAAAAAGATCTTATAAAGGTGTTAAAGGCCTTTATGCATAGACTCCATCACTGACTCAAGATAAAGAGAAGATGTTGGGTGTGGTGGTGCACTCCTGGAATCCCTAAGGCTCAGGAGGTTGAGGCAGGGGGATCAGAAGTTCAAAACCAGCCTCAGCAACTACGTCTATAAGCAATTTAGTAAGATCAGTTCCCCCAAAAGGCAGGGAGTTCCTGGGGATGTGATTAGTCATTAAACACTCCTGGATTCAATCCCTGGTACCAAAAGTAAACAAACAAGCAAACAAACAAATAAATAAATTGTTAAAAAGAGAGGTCTATTTAAAAGAGATTTGTGAATTTGGCTTTACTTTAATGGAGTGATTTTCAACAAGTCATATACAAAACACAAAGTTGTAATAGAATTGTTTTGGTAGAACCACAGCCCTCTTAGTTCAAAACGAATAGTCCTCTGAACTTCACTGAGTTGAGCTGAAGTAGAGTTGAAGCTGAGAAAGAAACATGTAGCTGTAATCACAGGCCAGTTTTTAACTGAAAACAAAGGATGGTTTCTTGTATGAAATCAACAGCACAGAGGGAAGAATGAAGATCTATAACAAATTACTCCTAAGGAATAGACCCTAGTCATGGAACTAGCAACAAGTGCTTGGTTGGATTTCAGAATTGCTCTGGACTGGTCTGCTGTATGCCACCATAGACTCTTTTATTTTGAATAACTGTGTTACTGTTTTGTTTTTTTTTTCCCCTCTCCCTGTCTTGACACTGGAATTTTGGTGTGAGTGGGGAAAATAATCTGTTCCATTTATTCATAAATTTTCAGTTTGAAAGAGATGTATCCACCTAGAAAACATCCCTGAGAAAACCATTCGCACCAAAACTACCTTGTAATTCAAAACTGAAAAGAATGTCGTAAGAGCTTTTGGGGATTTGGGGGGAGGAGGTCTGTGTTTTCAGTGTGTAAAGGGTATGCCTTATTCAGAGGAACAGAAATTTTACTATCTAGACTTCAAGTTGCCTCCAAGAAAACTTTATTCTCTGGCATTCAAAGCCAAATATAATCATTTCCACCTAATATTTTTTTCTTCAGAAAATTCTTCAAAATTAAAAAAAATTATTTGCATATGATGAGTATTTATAATAATAGGGCTCATTGTGATATACTTCCACAGGAACATAGCAAAATTGGTCTGTATGATTCTCCTGTACCTTCCCTTTACATTTTCCCTTCCTAATCCCCTTTCTCTACTCTACAGATTTCACTTCTATTTTTAGAGATTCATTTTTAAATTATTTTTCTCTCTAGTTTTGGCATGTGAAAGAAAATATATGACTCTAGACTTTTATGAGTATGGCTTATCTCACTTTGCATGACGTTCTCTAGTTCCATCTTTTTTTCTGCAAATGACATAATTTCATTCTTCTTTATGGCTGAATAAAGCTCTATTTTATATATACACACATACACATACACACATGCACATACACACAAACACACATTTTCTTTATCCATTCATCTGTTGACAGATGCTTAAATTAGTTCCATAACTTGGCTATTGTGATTGTACTGCTACAAACGTGTATGCATGTATCACTCTAGTAAGCTGACTTCAGTTCTTTAGAATAAATACCAAGGAGTTGTATACCTGGGTCATATGGTAGTTGCATTCCTAGTCTTTGAAGGACTCCATCCATACTGATCTCCATGGTGTTTGTACTAATTTACAATCCCATCAGAAGTGTATTAGTGTTCCTTTATCCCATATTCTCGTCAAGATTTATTATTTTTTCCATTCTTTTTAATTATGTTTTTATTAGCACATTATAATTATGCTTAATAGTGGGGTTTATTGTGAAATATTCATACATAGCACATAACAAAAATTTGCTCCATTTTGTTTCCCTGTATTTACTCATTCCCTGCTCTTCTCCCTATTCCCAATAACCTTCCTTTACTGGTATTTATTCTATTTATTTATTTATTTTTAATAGGTGCATTATAATTACATATAAAAGTGGAATTCATTGTGATATATTCATACATTCACATAGCATAGTTTCATCAATTTCACTGCTAAACACCTGTCTTTTCTCTCTCCCAATCTCTTTCTTCTGTTCTATTATTCTCCCTTCTATTTTCATGAGACACCCCCTTGTTTGTAAGTTTTCATTTTTTTCTCTATAGCTTTCTCATATGAGAAAAAATATTCAACCCTTGACTTTCTGGTTTACATCACTTGACATGATGTTCTCTAGTTCCTGTCGTTTTCCAGGAAAAATTACATAATTTCATTCTTCCTTCTGGCTGAGGAGAACTCCATTGTTTACAAATACCACAATTTTTTTAGCCATTCATCTGTTGATGGGCACTTAGACTTGTTCCATTACTTGGCTCTGGTAAATTTTACTACTATAAATATTGGAATGCATGCGTTTCAGTCAGCTTTTTCCACTGATGTGACTAAAAGTCTAGACAAGAACAATTTGGGGGTGGAAAAGTTTATGTAGGGGCTCATGGTTTCAGAGGTCTCAGTCCAAAAATAGGCAGCCCCATTCCTCCAGGCTCAAGGTGAGGCAGAATATCCTGGCTGAAGAGTGTGGCAAAGGGAAGCAGCTCACATGATGATCAAAAAGCAGAGAGAGAGACTTTGTTTGCCAGATATAAAATATATACCCCAAGGGAAGCCCCAAATTCCTACCTCCTCCAGCCACACCCTACCTGCCTTCAATTACCACTCAGTTAATCTCAATCAAGGGATCAATTCACTGATTGAGTTAAGGCTCTCATAACCCAATAATTTCTCTTCTAAACCGTTAAGCATTGTCTCACACATGAGCTTTTGGGAGACAGCTCACATCCAAACCATAACAGCATGTATCACTATAGTGTGCTGCTTTTAGGTCTTTTTTAGGGAAAAGTCAAGGAAAGTAGTATCTGGGTCACATTGCCCAGTTTTTTGTATTCTTCATGATTGTCATTATAATTGCAATAAAATCTCAGTGTAGTTTTATTTTCATTTCTCTTCTGGCTAGAGTTGTTGAACATTTTTTCATGTATTAGCTGGCCATTTGTATTTCTCTTTTGAGAAATGTCTAGTTAATTTGCCCACTTATTGATTAGGTTATTTTTCTTGGTTTTAGTGATTTGAGTTCTTTATACACTCCAGATATTAATCTTCTGTCCAAAGATTAACTGGCAAGGATTTTCTCCCATTCAGTAGATTCTCTCTTTACACTCTTAACTGTCTCCTTTGCCATGTAGATGCTTTTTAATATGATGTCATCCCATTTATTAATTCTTGGTTTTATTTTAGAGTTTCATTGAGGAGGTTAATGCCTCTAATTATATGTTGGAATGTTGACCTTATATTTTCACCTAGCAGCTGCAGATTTCTGATCTAAATCTTAGCTGACTGATGACTTTTGTGCAGGATGGGAGATGCAGATGAATTCTTCTACATATTAAGATCCTGTTTTCCCAGTACTGTTTGCTAAAAAGGTTACCTTTTCTCCAACTTATGTTTTTGTCACCTTTGTCAAGAAGCAGATAACATGATCTGTATCAGTTTGTCTCTGAGTCATCTGTTCTTTTCCACATATCTCACGTATCTGTTTTCTTGCCAGTCCCGTGCAGTATTCATTACTATAGTTGTGTAGTACAATTTGAAATCTGGGATTGTGATCCCTCCAGCATGATTCTCATTGCTCAAGATTTCTTTGGTTTTTCTGAGTCTTTTTTCCTCCTTTATGAATTTTAGAACTGTTTCTTATTCTATCAAGATTCTCATTGGTATCCTTTGGTGCATTTCATTGAATCTGAATATTACTTTTGGCAATATAGCCACTTTAATAAAATTAATTCTGCCTATCCAGGAACACAGGAGAAACTCCATCTCCTAAGTGCTTTTACAATTTCCTTCTTCAGAAGGAAGTTCTGAATTTTTATTGTTCTTTAATTTTTATTGTAGAAGTCTTTTACCTTCTTTTTTAGATTCATTCTGAGGGATTTTTTTTTTTTGAAGATACTGTGATAGAATTGTTTTCTTGATTTTTTCTGTGGATTTATTATTGGTATGTATAAATGCTATTGATTTTTTTATGTCAATTTTATATACTGCCACTTTGCTGAATTTTTCATCTTTAGAAGTCTTCTGGTGGAGTTTGGTGGAGTTTTTTTGTCAAGTATGGTATCTTATTATCTGTAAAGTCATAATTTGATTTCTTCCTTTCTTCTTCATATCCCTTTTATTTTATTTTTATTTCATTTTTTTCTTTTTCCTAATTGCTGTGGCCAAAATTCTAAGTACTATATTGAACTGTGGTGGTGAAAGTGGACATTCTTGTCTTGGTCCTGATTTCAGAGAAAATGCTTTCAGTTTTCCCTCAGAGCTACTTTGTGTAATCAAGAATGGCAAAGTAATGCTGTGAAATATCAAGGCTAGGTCTTAAATCTTTGCAATTTCCACCTCAGTCTTTTGGGTTACTTGCTTTTGTAAAAGGGAGCTGCCATGAAAGTCTAAGCGCAGACATTTATGGCAAGAGAAAGCTCAAACTAGGCACATGGAGAAGTCATGCACAGGCAAATGGTCCAACAGTGTGGATATTCCAGGCATGTCAACTGAACTGCCAAGTGTGGGAGTAAATGAGGCATCTTAGATTGAGTCTTAAGACTACTTCATCCTAAGTCATTATTTATGAACAAATTTATGAGAGATGCCCAAAGTATAAGAATTGCTCCAATAGCCCTGTCAACCCACAGAGCTTGAGAGATAATATTATTATTTAGGCATGTAGTATTGACACAGTTTATCACACAGACATAGATATCCAAACTATTCTCAATTTTGTTATACTCTAAGTACTCATATTACATATTACAGACCTTTTACATTCTATATGCTCTTTTGAAGCCACTTATAAATTACTTTTAAATGCCTGATGGAATTTTTGTAAGAATTTGCTGAATTTCAGACCAATAGGGTATGATTTTGAGTATGCTCACCCAGTAACAATGCCTTTTTCTATTTAGTTCATATCTATCTCAGAAATATTTTAGAATTATGATTGTACAGGTCTTACATGCTTTTACTTAATTTGTTCTGAAACATGTTTTATTTTATGGTATTGCTATCTTTTCAAACTTTTATTTTTTAATTCTTCATGGTTTGATACAGAATTATAATTGACTTTTTAAAAATTGCTAAACTTCCAAATCTGCTAAATTCACTTATTAGTCCCAGTTAATTATGTTCCATTGAGTTTTCATAGATTTTTATAAACTTAATGATTTTCTATGTAATCATGTCATGTGAGAAAAAAATTTTCTTTCTTTCCAAATTTTATGTATTTTCTTCTCCTGCTTTATCAAACTAATATAATGAAATGTTAAGTAAATATGGTGAGAATTGTTGCCTTTAGTTTCCCAGACTTATGAGGAAAATAGCTACCCTTTAACATTATGTTACTTGGATGCTTTTAGTAGGTTTTATTATAAGAATGAAGTAATTTTTTTTCCAATTCCTATTTTACCATTAATATTTATCATTGATGGCTCTTTAATATACTATGGATGATTTCCATGCTTCCAAATATTTATGAACCTAAATTTAATATATCCACATATTCTTTAGAAGTTACTTGTAAACTATTTTAAAATGTCTGATGGAATTTTTGTAAGAATTTATTGAACTTTAGATGACTATGAGTAACTTTGGAGTTTTCTCACCCATTAAAAATGCCTTTCTCTATATAGTCCATATTTATGTCAGAAATCTTTTAGAATTATGATTTAGAGGTATTATATGTGTGTATATATACATACACACTTTTTAACATATATGTGTTATTTTTTACTAAACTTTGATGTTCAAATGCTTATGCTTTGCTAAATTTCTATAAAACTAGATTTTCCACACATTTCACTAAATAACTTCCTTAAGACTTTTGCTAAATGCACTGGCATTCAACCTTATTAATTTTGGTATGTTTTGCGTGTACTCTGTTCTGATTTTTAAAAAAACTGAAAATTTGAAATTATAATAAAAATTGTGGAGGGGAATGCTTAAAAATGACAATATCTAAAGGAAAATTTCCTGTACTTTATTAAATAGAACGAACCATTTTACTAGAGAGGAACAAAAAAGGAACATTTTTTTTCATTATTTACACAGACATTGGTAGCTACAAAAATATCTGTGTAAATAATGAAAAAAAAATTTTTTTTCCTCTTTGTGCCAGTGCTTTTTATATTTTATTTAGAGATAGGTTCTTGCTAAGCTGCTTAGGGCCTTGCTAAATTGCTGAGGCTGACTTTGAACTCACTATCCTCCTGCCTCAGCTTTTCAGGTTGATGGGATTGTAAGCGTGTGCTACTGTGCCACCTAAAACCCTTGTTTTTTTTTTGAAGCGTGTCCTGAAATACCAGCCAATACTTTGTGCATAATGTATGAAAGACCTGATGTAGTTTTACATTTAGCAAATGGATACCTGTTCAGATCTTGTTTTTAATGAGATAGAGCATTCTCTTGAACACCAAATTAAAGTCCAAAATTTAATTATTTCTATAATAATTAAAGTAATGCTTTGTATTAATCATTCATCAAATTTAAGGAATACTTGCATGAACTCACATGCATATTGTCATTGGTAGATGTAACATAGTACCAGCTATTGCCTTAGTTAAAAAAAAAACAAAACATTAATTTAGAGAGCTAATCATTAATTGGATTCTTTTCTGATAAATGGAAAATCTTTACTGTGACTTTTATCACTATTTTTGTCTTTTGACTTAACATAAAATCTTGATATGAATTTCAGTCTATTGATTTATTAAGTCCAACATTTTAGCAGTCTTTTAAAATAATTTTCATACTTTTGTTCTAGCCACTAGAGTACAAACTCATGAAGGGCAGCACTATTCCCTTTGTTCATTTGAAATGGATTTCTCAAAAGAGCCCTTTGGGATAATAGATGCATTGTGAAACTTTTCTCAAACCAGGGCACTTTTAATTTAAAAGGTTAAAGGCATGGTTTTTAATACATAAAAAAATTGATGTATTAGTAGAAGTAAAGTGCATCTTAGCATTTTCAAAGGCATTTTCATACTAGTTTTTTAAATACATTTTGATACTCCTGAGACCCTATACGTATGCTTTATGACAAGGCAGATATCATCACATGAAGGATAATAGGACTGAAGTTTAATTTGCCTTTTAATCTTATCTTCTGATAAAGTATATTTAGGAAATGTAGAATTAATAAACGAATTTCTGAGATTTTATTAGTTCCTGTGTAGCAGGTTATTTATAAATCTTCAGTAGCTTAAATTACTTAAATGTATTAATGAATTGTGAGACTTTAAAACTTAGAAATTTGCTACAAGCCTAAGATCTAGTTTTGGTACTAAATTTTGGTTTAATAATTATTAGACTAATAAGAACATATTCAATTACCTTAATCTATAATTAAACCGTTCTTACAGATTATCCCTTAGGATTCTATTGAGGATTTTCCATGTTTAATTAATTAGATAATCTTTTTGAAAAGTCAAAGAAAATTTACATATATTTATCATTTGCAACACATTGTTTTTGAATATGTATCCATTGTGAAAGATCTAAAAGAAACTAATTAACATATATATTACTTCACATACTATTTTTATGGTTAAAAAGCACTTAGAGCAGCTGTCTTATCAGGTACCAAGAATAAAATAATAACAGATGCCACCCTTATCAGTTTTATAAAAAACAGTGCTAGAAGTCCTAGCCCCCATTCAACTCTCTGCTTCTGTGAGTTTTAGATTTTATATATGTGATTTCATGCATTATTTCTCTTTCCGTGTCTGACGTATTTCAGTTAAGATACTGTATTTCAGCTTCACCCATCTTGTTGAATCACAAGATATCTTTTAAAGTCTGAATAGTGTTCCCATGTGTATATATACATATTTTCTTGTTCCACTTATCTGTTAGTAGATAGTTATGTTTATTCCAGATCTTGGCTACTGAAAATAATGCTTCTATGAATACAGGAGCAGAGATATTTTCTCCACATATGGATATAATTTCCTTTGGATTTATTCCTGGTAATGAGATTGCCAGTCATTTGATACCTCTATTTTTAATTTCTGAGGAATCTCCATGCTTGATATGATGCCAACCTTCTTAAATTTGTTAAGATTGGTCTTGTGACCTATAATACCTAGTCAGAAGCATGTTCTGTATGTGCTTAATAAGAATGTGTGTCCTGCTGATGTTGTCTAATTTCCATGTATTTGCGAATTTTCCAGTAATCCTTTTGTTATTGATTTCAAGTTTCATAAAATTTTATTCAAAAATGATGCTTGAGTCAGGTGTGGTGGCATACATCTGTAATCCCAGAGGCTTAGGAGGCTGAGGAAAGAGGATCGCAAGTTCAAAGCCAACCTCACCAACAGCGAGGAACTAAGCAACTCAGTGAGACCCTGTCTCTAAATAAAATACAAAAAGGGACTGGGGATGTGGCTCAAAGATTGTGTGCCCCTCAGTTCAATCCCCGGTAAACCTCCCCACCCAAATGATGCTTGATATGATGCCAACCTTCTTAAATTTGTTAAGATTGGTCTTGTGACCTATAATACCTAGTCAGAAGCATGTTCTGTATTTGCTTAATAAGAATGTGTGTCCTGCTGATGTTGGATGTTCTATATACATGTTCCTCATTACATCTGGATATGCCCATTGTAATTTGAAAATATCATAAACTAAAAATGCATTTAATACACTCTTTTAGGCAGCTTTTTCTTTGCTGTGACCAAAAGACCTCTCAAAATGCAATCAATTAATCTCTAAGGTTTCTTGCATTGTTTCACACATGAGTTTTTAGGGGATACCTAATATTTAAACCATAACATACACCTAACTTACCAAACATTGTATCTTAGGAACACAGTTCATTGTAGTATATTGGCTGTTTACTCTTGTGATGTTGTGCCTAACTGAGTTGCAGCTTCCTGGAGCTGTGCAGCATCATGAAAAAAACAACCAAATCACATACCGCTAGCCCACGAAAAAATAAAACTTCAAAATTAGAAGTGTGGCTTTCACTGAATGTATATCACTTTGATAGCATCATAACCTCAAAAAATCATATATCAAACCATCATCATTTGGGAAAAGTCTGTATATGTCTTTTAGGTTTCTTTGGTATAAAGTGTTGTTCCACTCTCTAGTTCCCCATTAGCTTATTGATTTCCTCACTGGGTGAGTTATGTGTTGCTGAAACTGGGGGTACTAAAGTTCTCTATGATCATCACACTGTAGTCTATTTATCCCTTCAGTTTTATTAATATTTGCTTTACATATTTAGGAGTACTAATATTGGGTTCATAAATATTTATAGTTGTATCCTTTTGATGAATTAACCATTCTATTATATATGGTTACCTTCTTTGTTTTTATTTGTAGCTTATATATTTAAGACTATTTAATGTAATGTATATCTCTTCTCTTTTTGTTTGTTTATTTTCATTTGCTCGGACATAATTTTCTCTCCCTTCATTGTTAGTCTGTGTGTGTCATTACAGGCAAAGTCGTACTCTTATAGGCACCAGATAGTTGACTCTCATTCAGTCAAGTACAAGATCACTCCATGTCTTTTGATGGAACAATTTAATCCATTTATATTCAATGTAATTATTAATAAAGACTTACAATTGTCATTTTGTTAATTTTCTACTGTTTCATTTTTATAGACCTTTGCTCTTTCTGTATTTTGTTTTTATCAAGTGATTTTCCTCTAGTAGTGTACTTTGAGTCCTTGCTTTTTATCTTTTCTGTATCTACTCTAGATTTTTGCTCTGTAGCTACCACAAAACTTACAACAACATCTCCTGGTTATAAGTCAATTTAAATCAATTGATAACAACTTAATGTTTGTAGGGAAGTAAGGGAAAGGGAGGAGAAGGGAGGGAGATCTCCGACACAGGTCAGCATGCAATGATTCTTTTATTCTCCATTATTCTCTCTTATTATCCCCTGTTACATATGATTTTAGCCTTCTATACCCCTACAGACAATGAAGGCAAAAAGCCAATAGCAATGAATTCCCAGGCAAAACAGGCAAATCGCCAACAGCAATGACTAGGGCAAATGCGCAAGAGCCAGATAACCACTCCTTGAACTGTTTCTTAATCTAACCTAGACTCAAACATTTCGAGCTCTGTCCTTTCTCAGAGCCAGGGAAACTTTTTTGTTCGCAAGCAATATTCTATCTATTTCAGACCTTGGCAGAAAATCCTGTTTGCAGGCAAATCCCACCAAGGACTACAAAGTCCCTTGTTTGTAAGAGCACCTGTATTCAAAACTCCTGATTTCTCTCTTGGTAGAAAATACTGTTTGCAGGCAGATCCCACCAATGACCACAAGGTGTCTTGTTTGCAAGAACACCTGCAGTTTATTAGTTCTATTCTCTACAAATGTTGAGTGCATAAAAGAAAAACTTGTATATTATCACCACCATTCTATTTAATTTTTATATAAAATTTCCATTTTTATATTGTGTATCTCTGAACAAAATATTATATCTATATCCCTGAACAAAATATTACAGATCTTGTGATTTTTAATATTATTTCTTTTAATTGCACACTAACATTAGAGAATTATTTTTAATTTGATTGTGTGCTCACTTTTACCAGTCTTATTATTTCATACATTCTAATGTTATATTTATAGATTTTTAAATTAGTACACTATAGATTCACACAGAGGTGAAATTCACTGTGGAATATTCTTATATTTACAAAGTATAATCTGGTCTATTTCATTCCATAGTTCCTCCCTTTTCCCATCTCTCCTTCCTCCCCTTCAACTCTACTTCACTGATATCCCTTTGAGTTTCATGAATCTCAAACCACGTATGGGAGAAAAATTCAACTTTTGACTTTTCGAGTCTGACTTATGTCCCTTGGTATGATGATCCCCAGTCCATCCATTTGCTAGCAAATGACACAATTTTGCTCTTTATGACTCAATAAGACTTCAGTGTATATATATATACCTCACTTCTTTATCCATTCGTTCATTGACAGGCAACTTGGCTGGTTCCATAATGTGGCTATTGTGAATTGTGCTGCTATAAGCATTAATGTGCCCATATCACTATACTATGCTGATTTTAGTTCTTTAGAATAAATCCCAAGGAGTGGGATAGCTGGGTCATTTAGTGTTTCCATTTCTCATCTCTTCAGGAATCTCCATATTGCATTCCAAAGTAGTTATTACTAGTATGTGGTCCTGCCAACAATGTACGAGTGCATCTTTTTCCCCTGTCCTCACTAGCATCTGTTATTATTTGTATTCCTTTTTTTTTGTAACATTGGTCAGTTTTAATAACAGCATAATGGGAGAGAAAATAGTTCTTAGAATGCACATGCTAAATGTTGAAGCAATTCTGGATTTGATGTTTTCTTTTTTTTATAATGTGATATTTCTTTTTTAAAATTTGTTCTAATTAGTTATACGTGACAATAGAATGCAGTTTGACACATCATACATAAATGAAGTATAATTTCTCATTCTTCTGGTTGTACATGATATAGAATCACACCAGTCATGTAGTCATATTTGTACATAGGGTAATAATATCAGATTCATTCTGCTATCCTTCCTACCCTTATGTTTCTCCCCTCCCTTCACTACCCTCTACCTAATGCAAATTAACTCTATTCTTCCCTAGCCACCCCCACTTCTTATTGTGAATTAGCATCCACATATCAGAGAAAAACTTCAGCCTTTGGCTTTTTGGGACTGGCTTATTTTACTTAGCATGATATTCTCCAGCTCCATTCATTTACTAACAAATGCCACAATTTCATTCTTCTTTAAGGCTGGGCAATATTCCATTGTGTATAGAGGCCATATTTTCTTTATCCATTCATCTGTTGAAGGACGCCTACGTTGGTTCCATAGTTTATCTATTGTGAGTTGAGCTGCTACATAAACATTGATGTGGCTGCATCACTGCAGTATGCTGATTTTAAGTCCTTTGGTATAAACCAAGGAGTCCGATAACTGGGTCAAATGGTGATTACATTCCAAGTTCTCTGAGGAATCTCCTTACTGCTTTCCATAGTGCTTGCACCAATTTGCAGTCTCACCAGCAATGTATGAGTGTACCTTTTTCCCCACATCCTTGCCAACATTTATTGTTGCTTGTATTCTTGATAAGTGTCATTCAAAATGAAGTGAGATGAGGGGTTGGAGTTGTGGTTCAGTGGTAGAACACTTGCTTGACATGTGTGAGGCCCTGGGTTCGATACTAGGCCCCACATATAAATAAATAAAATAAAAGATCCATTGACAGCTAAAAATATTTTAAAAAATGAAGTGAGGTGAAATCTCAGTGGAGTTTTCATTTGCATTTTCCTGATTGCTAGGGATACTGAGTATCTTCTTCATATATTTGCTGGTGATTTGTATTTCTTTTGAGAAGTGTCTGTTTAGGTCTTTTGCCCACTTACTAATTGTGTAACTTTTTCAGTGTTAAATTTTTTAATTATTTTTATGTTCTTGTTTAATCCCAGGTCTGAGGAGCAGGTGGTAAAGATCTCCCATTCTGTAGGCTCTCTTTTCATGCTACTAATTGTTTAGTTCGCTATGCAGAAGCTTTTCAATTTGATGTTGTCTTACTTACTCATTCTTGGTTTTATTTTTTGAGCTTTAGAAGTCTTTCTAAAGAAGTTGGTGGCTGCAACAATATGTTTTAATTGTTGAGCTTATGTTTTCTTCTAGCTGTTGCAAAGGTTCTGGTAAATTTCTTAGGTCTTTGGTCTACTTTGAATTTACTTTTGTGAAGGATGATAGGATCTAGTTTCAATGTTATTAAATAACATGGTTTTTTTTCAACTTGAAATCCACTTGATTTTTTTTTTTGTGACAGGTCTAGTGGTGATGGATTCCTTAAGCTTTAATGTATCTGTGAAAGTCCTCATCTCTTCATTATTTCTTGTGGACTGCTTTGCTAGGTACAATATTCTTGGTTGGCATTATTATTATTTTCTTTCTAAAATCTGAATAAATGATCACACTCTCTCTTGGTCTTTAAGATTGCTGCTGAAATATCTACCAATAGATGTATTGAAACTCCATTAAATATTATTTATTTCTTTCAGGATTCCTTTTGTCCTTTATTTTTGCCAGTTTTACTATAATATGTCCTTATGTAGTCTTTTTTTGGACTGGGTGTGATTTGAGACATTTTATCGTCCTACACCCAGATATTAATACCTTTCTCCAAATTCGCAAGTTTTTTCTATTGCTTCTTTTTATAGGCTTCCACAAATTTTTAAAAATTTTAAATTTGTTTTAATTAGTTATACATGACAGAGTATATTTTGATACATCATATATAATGGAGTATATTCTTTCATGATGTAGAATCCCACTGGTTGTATAGTTATAGATGTACATAGTATAATAATGTCTGATTCATTCTACTATCCTTCTAACCCCATACTGAACTTCAATAACTCAAACATTTATTCTTTTTTGGTGTCCCATAAATGTCATCAGTGTCCTTATTCCTTTTCATTGTTTCTTTTCTCCTCTGACCCTATTTGTTTTTTCAAATAACTTTACCTTAGGTTCACAGATTTTTTCTTCTGTTTTCTCAATCTTTGTTGATTGCATTCTTTATTTCATTCATTTTTATCTCTTGAATTTCAGTATGAATTTAAAAATATGATTTAAATATTTTTATTCCATTTCTTATTTTTTTATGTATTTTTTTCCTGATATTGAAGCCAGAACTGGGGACAGGTAGTTAGTGTAGAAATAAGAAATTGAGTCAAATCGAGAAAATGGAGGACATGAAAGTCATCTGGACCTGGAAGTTGGAAACTGCCCTTGGTAGAATGGAATGTCAGAGATCTCCGGAGCCCATTGATTACTTAATTCACCTGCCCTTATTGAGCACTATAGGCAAAGAGTTGCTAATTAGTACCTCCTGGGACATTACCTGCCCTCCCCCTGCCCATTTGCTTCTCAGTTTATGCATCTCACCTGCAAAACTGGGCCTAGTCACATAGGCAGAAAGGGAGGAAATGAGGGGGAGGGAACAGGAAAATAAAGCTTATAAAAAGGACAGGACTTACTCCTGGCACGAATTCTGCCTTTGGGACCCCTCCTTCCGCCTGGGAGAAGTCTGCTTTTACTTTTCTTCAGTAAAACTTCTTACTTTCTACTCTACACCTGCCTCGGAGTGCTTCTCTGGCATTATACTTCAACACCTGAGGAAGCAGGACTCGTCACTGGTAAATAGCGGTATCAATATCATTAAGTATATTCTTGATGTTTGCTGAGATTCCTTTAGGTGTCTATTTTGAATTTGTCCTTAGGCAATTTGCATATATTTAATGTGAGCTACTGGGGACTTATTTGGGATTTTTGGTGGCATTGTCTCCTTTCTGTGCTGCCTTATATTGATATCTATACATTTTAAGGAATAAGGTCTTATTCTACTCCTCTGCAAACTCTTTTTTGGGATGTACTTAAGCAGGCTTGCCACTGGAATTTTTGAGCAAGATTGTCTGATGCCTTAGTCAGCTGGTAGGAAGCCCTGGTATCTGGCAACTTGGGACTGATCTGGTGCTGAGATGGGTCATGAATCTTAGTCTTAAGGAGCTGGCCAGGCATTGGAGAAGGTCTGCTGCATGCATTCATAGGAGGTAGCCTGGAGCTTGGGCTTAAAATGGTGATCATGAAGCTTCCGTCCAGAGAGTCTTTCCTGGCATTGGGGCCTTTGAAAGTGAGCTTAAACTTGAATTTACCAGAGCAGGCACGTATACTGAGTTCTTTGGAGCTCTGATCCATGGGGACTGGCATGGAAACTGGGACTAGCCTGGTGCTCAGACTGGCATAGAGCCTTTATCTGAAGGAACTTACCTGAGGTCTAGAATATGGATGTTGTCCTGATGCCTTCAGGCTGACCTGGCGTCTGTAGCTGTGAGGACTTTCCTGGAACCTCTGTCCTCTGGTAACAGTCCAGAATCTAGGTGTGTATTTTCTGGTCTAGAGTTTAGGTTCATAGGACTGCCTCCCGGATGATTGAACCTGAGTGCTTCTGAGGCCTGTGTCTGTGTAAGTCAGTCCATCAAAGGGTCCTAAACAACAGGCCTGGATCCTGTGTTTGTTGGATCTGGTCTGGATATTAGATGTACTGGAGTATAGGGTTTCAGAAACCAGCCTGAATTTGGGCAGGCTAACACTTGTGCCCATGGTTCCTGCCTATTGCTGGGGCTGACCTGACTTGGATGGAGTCACAGGGACCTGCCTGATATAAGATGGGCCTGGATTTTGTGCCTACAGGGTTTGACCTATAGGATAGATCCACTGATGTTTGCCTGATGATTAGAACTACAGGGTCTAAATGATGTTGGAGTGGGCCCAAAGCTTAGGGCTGTAGGAACCAGTCTAGTGATGCAGGATCTGGCTTGGTTTGGGGGTATGTTTAGAACCTAAGTCTGTGGGTACTGATCTGGAGTCAGGGGCTCTGGAGGCCTGCTTATTGCTAAGTGTTACTGGGCCTGGCAAAGGTCTGGTATCCAAGGCACAATCTAGTGATTACCTCTTTCTGTTTCCCAGAGTTCAACCTTCATGGTTTGTGTTGATAAATCTACAATCATTTGAATTCTTCCTTATGTTTACGATATCATTTTTCTCTGAATATTCCCAATTTTTTCTTTGTGTTTAGATTGTAGCAGTTGGATGGTGATGATTATTCCAATCTAGATACTTGAAATCTTTTTGCCTTTGTAAATCTGTGTTTTCACCACAATTGGGAAGTTATTATACTTTATTTATGCAAATACTTTTCATCATCACAGTATTTCTCCTTGACTTTTGGGATTCTAACGACATGGATTGTTGGGTGATTATTAATGTCTCACAGTTCCTGAAGCCCTGTTTACATTTGTTTCAATGTTTTTTTCTCTATGTGATTACTTTTCATTGATCTCTCTTCAAGGGTTCAATTACTCTTTTCCTCTGCCATCTCCCTTCTGTTATTAAAACCATCCAATGAGAACATCATTTTAATTATTAAAATTTTCAGAACTAAAGTTTACATTTGTTTCTTTAATCTTCTATTTCTTTGATGATTACTTTTCCATTTTAAAAACTGTTCAAAGCTTGGAGTATTTTTATGAGAGCCACTTAAATTTTTTATCACATAACTTATCTGTGTCATTTTGGTGTGGTGTATTTCATATGTGTGTTTCTTTGTACATGAAGTAATTGTATATTTTAACCTGGTTATCTTTAGTTTTTATTATGCAGCTCTCAGTCTTATCTAAACCCTATGGATACTGCATAACATTAAGCAGGCAATCAACACTGTTGACTTACCAGTCACAATTTCTGACAGACCAATTATATGAACTTTGTTTCCATTGTGAGCTTCATCATTCTTTTCATCAATGCTCTTTGGATCTGTCCTAGATATGCACCACCCAAGTGATTGTTCTGTGGACCTGGGAAATTATCTATTCATTGATTCAGTTCTTAAAGGTTTTTATATTCTAATTAGTAACAAATCTATGAGCGCTATTTTTTAAGTGTTCTAAATGCTTTGTAATTTTTCTTATGGGCATGTGAAAATTATGTATGTAAATATGTAAAATTTATTTGTGAAATGCTGTGTGCAAAATGGCTCTGATTATTGCTCTCCTTGTATTCATGTCCCTTTCTGATTAACTTATAGACTTTCTTATCAAGAAATGGAACCGATTTCCTTGACACCTGAATCTATGCTGAGTTTGTAGAATGCAAGAGAAATGAAGTGCCCCTCTGAGTCTAGGCTTGAAGAAAACTCATATGCTTTTGCCCCATCATTCTGACTCTAACTAAATGCACATGATTGAGTCCAGCTGGGACCAGCTCTGATTGTTGACTTGAAGAATTAGATGCAAATAAATTGCTGCGATTTTGAGTCTAAAAATTATAACTGTAAAGTCATAGCATATTCAAAATAATGTGTACATACATAAGTGATCCTGAAAAATTTTAACTTTCAAACTTGACCCCTCTCCACCAATTAGGTAATCTATACTTTGAGTAAAATAATTGGACATTTGGGGATTGCATAAATTAAAATACATAGTTTTTCATTTGTATAATCAGGAATATAATATCACACTATCTGTATCTTTCTAACCTATGCCATACTATTTTAAGATGTAAAGTATCATCAATGTTTCCCTAGTTTTAAATTGAAAAAAGAAATCAAATCTAATTAAATAAAATGGCCAAATTTACTCATTTTCAAGTGATCAGTTTGATTATGCTACTTTGCTTTCTTACTCAGTGCCCTGGAGTAAAATGATGGGCTTGAGCAGACGGGGCTTTGAGATGTTGAGAGGCCAATTTGCTGCATAAACACTAGAGAAAATGATTACAGTTAAGGAAATTTACTAGGAAGTATCTAAAGAATTCAGGCTTAACATCAAAGTGTGCTCTGAAAGTTTATTTACTGCATTAGTTTTCAATTAAATTCAGAGTTCTAACTTGTGGTACATCCCCTCTTCTGAGAATTTTTGGCTCCAAAAAAAATAGGCTTCCTTTTTTTGAACCAGATGTTGCTATAATTAATGAATTAATTTGTCTTCATTTTCAAGATTTCTGAGCATATTTGTTAGACTGTGTTTTTCTGGCATAACATTTGACCTAATTCTAGTTTGTAGAACATAATTGGAGCTTAGGGATGTCATTATTCATAATATTTTTCTAATTACATCAAATGAGAAATAACCTTTGAATAAAGAATGACATTCAAAGAAAACTGGACTGTTTCTTCCACAGTTTTTAAATGTATACAAATAGAATTAGTCTTTGCTGACTCTCTATTGCTGATATTTCCCTCATAAAGCATTCAAGTAGTCATATTATTTGGAACAGTCTCAGGAAAGTATCTACACAGCTATATAGGCAGTTTAGAAAATCAGAACCTTCATAACTTTATTATTTAAAATGTTTTCATCTTTCAATTATATCTCAAGAGTGAAAATAGGGTACCACATTTTTGGCACATGTTATTGCTGCTAATAAATGATTTATTATAAATACAATGAGGATAATTCTTTTCACCTAACCCAGAGCTTTGTAACAGATGAAAACTCATTTGAGAAAATTCATGATAGTTATAGAATTCTTTTTTATTATAGCCTTCTGTACTTGTGAAAGCATTTGAGATAGGTAATAACTGAACTATTGATTGCTCAGAGGTTTATTGAAAATAATGACGACCATTTATTCAACATTTACTTATATAAGAAATTACAAAAATCTCTTTTGTATCCTATTGAATTTAATCTCCACAAAATATATTTGGGTTACTGAGAACGTGAGTAATTTGATTTTTGTCATTTAAACTAATATGTAGTAATTTGAGTTTTTGCCATTTAAACTAATATGCCGAAGAGCAGAATTCTAATCTATGACCAACTTCTACCAAATCTATAATATAATGTATTAGGGTTTTCTAGAGGAACAGAATCAACAGGAAGTATGATTATAATTATAAAAAGGGGATGCATTAGGTTGGCATACATGACCAGAAGCTGGATGGTCCACAATGGTCATCTGCAGACTGCAGAGTTGGAAGAACCAGTAGCTGTGTAGTCCAAGAGGTGGAAGCCCCAGAACAAGAGGGATCAAGAGTATACTCTAGTCTGATACCAAGGCTTCTGGAAACTCCCTGGAGAATCACTGGCAGAGTCTGCTTTGGAAGAGTGAAGAAGCAAGAGTCCAATATCCTCAGACAATCCACTGAATCAGCAATCAAGAACTCATTCAAGAAGAGTGGAGCTTGTGTCTGCATCTGCTTCCTTCTCCTTCCAACTTTTATTCCATCCAAGCCACCATCTTACTGGGGCATGCTGCCCACATTTAGGGAGGGTCTCCACTTCAGTTCCCTATCCCACATTCCAGTCATTCCTAGACATGCTCTCATTGACACACCCAGAAGCCTCTTAATCATTGTCATCTCTTAATCCAATCAAGTTGACAGTTCAAATTAACCATTATATATATTATATATTGAATGATTCAATATAATTGGAAGTGTATTAAATTCAAATGTTAATTTCTGAAAAATGTATATTTTATAATATTGTCCACATACTACCATGATATATTTTATTATTTTCTCATATTTTTGATGTCCATTTAGTTGGCAACATAGCCCTGCAGTCAGAGTGCCTCCTTTGCCCCATACTGTCTGGTTCACCTTATACAAGGCAACAGGGAGATGTGTGCCTCAGTTCACTCATATGTTGAAACAAGGAAAATTGGAATGTCTGATTCTACCCAGATTATTTTGAGAATAAAAGAAATACGAGTATAAGAAAACTATGGACATAATTAAGCTTTTAATAATTTTAAAAATACTCTAGTCAAATTCCAGATTTTAAAATAATAGTTTTATAATAAATTAATAGAAACAATACATTTAAATTCAATAATATTCTTTAATACTTGTTTAATGTGTATACATATAGATATATACACATCCATCTGTGTGCACTCCCTATATCAAGGCAGAATGAAAATATGTATGATAATCAATAATACATTGAGCTCTTACCGTATGGCAGGTAGCATTTTAATAATCTTATATGTATTTTTTTTTAGTGTCAGGTATATTGAACCATGGCCTTGTGCACATTAAGCAAGTGTTTTACCACTGAGGTAAAACCTCAACCCCTCTGATAATTTAAAAAAATGAAATTTTAATAGTTCAATTCTACTGTAGTTTAGGTCACACTGTAGTATTCATTTGGAATTTAAATTTATTGTTTGCATTTCCAGCATCAATATCTGTGTCTCTATAAGCAAACTTTTGGAAATCTATTATATCCTATGAACTACATAGAATTAATCCAAGGAAAAGTGAAAAACATTAAGCAGACAAACATAAAAATGATTGGGAAAAAGATAAAGGGCACAGGATTGAAAGTACTTGAATGAATGAATTCAGAGAAGAATTTTACCTACTATTTATATTAGTGATATCAATGATACTTAAATATCCTACCACAGAAATACATCTCCTAAATTTGTTTTAGGATACCAGCATAACTTTTATATCCAAAAGACAACAAAAGAGGAAACAATATATCTATCTCATCTCTGTATATAATAATAAAAATTAATTTTTCTGCAGCCAAATGGCAGTTCAGGATCAAGAATTCACTTGGAAATCTGGTAACTGCAAAAGGCATTGACTTAGAAAAAAAATCATATCACATCTTTAAATATTATTATTAGTCAATTGCTGCATACTGCATATCATACTGTTTCTTAACAGGGCTCATTGAGATTGCCAAATGACTAGATACTCATCTTTGCATAAAGCAGAGTGAGAGTTTTTAGTGAGGAATCCTTACTACTTGGTACTTATGTTATAAAAGTTTGTGGCTATCTGAATTAGAGGTGATTCAAGGGCAACAAAGAGACTTCATTATATTATTTTATGCACGAAGAAATACATCATTTTCCATCCTGACTCATTTGATTTGGATGAAGAAAGTTTCTCAATATATTATTAACCTTCAGCATGTACTTCAGAAAAGGGAAAAAACACTGCATGCATGTACACACAGTGAATTTTCTTCTATAGGTAAATATTTTTTATAAAATTATGTCTAGAAAAGCATACATGACAATGGTTAGTATGATGTTTTCCCAAAATACACAGATATTTCACCTCACATTGATAATAAAACATAGGAAACTGATCTTTTAAATGATTTCTTGAATATCTCATATCAAAAAGGAAAGGAATTAATGTAACCTTAGTAGTGGAAGACAGACTTCATGTTTGCATAATAAATAAGGTATTTGTTCCAAACATGGAGGAAGGTTCAATGACTGAGTCTACCTATAGAGAAACAGAAACATGAGGGTTCTATGTGGCTTGTGTTAGTGTCATTTTGACTCTCAGGTAGTTCCTTGCTTTTTTTCTTTTTTTCCCTTAATTTTCCTGGACATGTAACACAAGACTGCTTTGTTTCTGTAAAATGAAATCTATCATTTTAAATTTCTGTGAAGATTCCTGTGGAATTAACTCTACTTACTCTCTAAAATGTTAGCAATGCTTGTCCATAATGTTAATAATGTTTGTCCATTATAGCATCAAAATGTCTATTTTCAATATGCCTCAAAATAAAATACTTTTTTCAAAAACTATTCACAGGAAAGTATGTGAGAAAAATTAAGGAAGCAAGGAGAGTGAATATTGGTGGAAAAGTAAAATGTCAGCAATATTAATAGGAAAGACACATGAGACTCAATTATGGGTCATCTTTATTTGCTTCCTCCGTAAAGCATGCTGTCTGGGCCATGGCAAGCATACTAGCAACAGCTAACTGTGTATTGACCTCATATTTTCCTTACTGATCTGAAGTTATTATTATTTTTTACTACTTTGGGCTTATTTGAATTTGTTGTTTACTAATGAAAGATTGCCATTGGTTTACTAAGAGCTATAAAATCTCGCAAGAGACATTCATTTCCCTCATAACCTATAGGGAATTTTCTAAAATATTTAGTTTTGTTCTGATTTTATTTTTTCTATTCAGCAACCAAAATTAGTATAGAGGGCATTATACATTAGTTCCAATTTTAGAAAATAGAATATATAATTTAACCAGAAAGGACACTATCTGTCTTGTTCTCTCCACATTTCCAATGCTTAGTGCCAACAGTCTCAAGACCTAAATGTCTTTATTCATCCATGACAAAATTTTAATTTGCTTATTTAGCCTTATAAATGTTTTATCATTTTCAATTGTTTTCAAGTAATCTTTTCCCAAATATTTTTGTATTTTAGTTAAATTCAGCTATAGAATTAGTTTATTAAGACTGATTCTGATCTCCGTAGAAATTTGGTTTTCTGTCTGTATCAAATATTTATTTTACCAAAGACTAAGTGAAATGACATTATTATAGAGCATCTACTTCATTGATCTGGTGACTGTGTTTTACTAGGGTATGGTCAATGTCTAAAGGGAAATTTTAAACATATGTAATGACGAGGTCCATGTCAATATACTAAATGAGTAGTCTATTTGTCATTATATTGTTAATGATTTTATTAATCATGGCTGTTCTAGTTCATGTATAACCTGAAAAATTATGGTTTCAAATTTTACAAGATCTAATATAATTAATAATCTGTAAACCTTTATATATCTTTCTCCCAAGTTTTTCTGTATAATTTTTAAACTACAAAAATATCTGCCCTTCCAATCTTACATTATGAGAGCAACATTTCCTCTGTGTTGAACTCAACAACATTTTTGAGCACCTAATATGCTCTGGACTGTGCACTAAGTTCTGTGGGTGGAATAATTTACATGAACATGATGGAAAAGGGAGTCATGGCAACTCACTATTGAACCGCAGAAAAACTATTGCCAAAGGAGCATAATAACGGGTCCTATAACCTGGCTGAGGTTGGAGTAGGTGGAGATTTCTGAATATGTTTGAGAATAGAACTGCATGGAACAGGATACTTCACTCAATGAAGTTAGGGGTGTGTGTTATGCATTACAGCTTGGAAAAAGAAGACTCTGGCTCTGAATATATAAACTGACCAATAAAGTAGTCTGTAAAGCAGGAAATGATGATTTGAGTTTCAGGTGGATGACAATGTTCCTGGTGTATCAAGGAGAGATCCTACTGAAACCTGGTTTCAGAATAAATTTTGTAGCTATTTATTTGTTTTTAAGTTGACAATTAACGTACATGGTTTTATCTTGTACATCCTGATGCTTTGGAGTATGTATACACTATGGAATGGTTAGAGCTAGCTAACAAATGCATTATGCCACAAAGTTATCACTGGGATACCTCTCTTCACTTTCAAAACTCTAGTTTAAATGCTGTTATTCTATTTCAAGGGATGAAAGAACTGTGCCTTTGAACATTGATGGCATAGTAGAGTCACCTAAAGGCCTAACTATGAATGCATATGAAGGGCCTGGCAGATGCAGGTTGTCCTCTCTTAGCTTTGACATTTGATTTATACTCAGAGGCTATTTACTGGACCTGTCTTAATTCTAATCTGTTTTGGAGTCTGATGTGAACTAGCCCATATACTTCCATTAGTTCACCACAGCTCACCCATTTCTTGTTCTACCACTTCTATTTCAGTACTGTCACTTTAAGAACTGGAGCAGGCTTGAAGAATTACACCCTTCTACAAAGACAAAGTCAGAAAAATTAGCCAGATATAGGACAACTTAAGTGAAGATCTAGGTCAAACTATTGTGAATATGTTGTCGTATACTATTCTATTTAATCATTGTTCATGATATGCTTACTAATGTTTCATTTGTAGGTTTTAAATAGAAGAAGGTCCATTAGCTTTGGTGCCAATTGAACAAGCTTAATATTCCCTTTGCTACTCTCCCAAGATATTCTAATAGATTCTAGAATAGTTAGAATTATTAAAACATCAATGAAGTATATTCTATTATTGTTTATTTAGGCAAATTCCCATAAATTTCCAAAATATGAAGCCATTATACACATGAAGAACAACCAAAAGAATTATGAGACACTGCCCTGTGATCCACAGAACCGTTATGTATTCCATGGACATAAGAACTTTATGTTACTCAGTGGGCATACACTCATATTGATTGAAGACAAGACATTGATTTTTGGGAATCATGTGGTTTTTTTTTGTTTTTTTTTTTTTTAGTAGTGGAAACCTCATAGAGGAATATAAACATGGAAAAATCATATGATTCTTTTTCTCAGTCTGGAAGTAGGAAAGAGGAGTTTGCAAGTGCTGGGTCCTAGGCAGCTATAACCCTAACTCTAACCCTCTCAATAAATAACCACAGCATGAAACATTCTGGTATCCTGTGCTATTAGAGAGAGAAGGAGGAAAATATTGCAGATAAGATTCTTGAGGTGATTTTAGTTTCTAATCTATTTCTGAAGTCTATGCTATAGAATCTTTCTTGGTCTGTGAATGGAAGCAGGAAGTCAGTAGAAAGAATATTTTCTGTGCTTGAGTCTATAGCAGGTGGAGTTGGGGGCAAGATGAGATAAAGGATAGAGGATCATGTGGGATGAGTGAATATAGTTTAGAATTAGCGTGTGTGTGTGTGTGTGTGTGTGTGTAAAAACAAGTACAGTGCAGAGAAGGTTGGCTTTTAAAATATCACAAGAGAATTTGGGAATATTTTAGATGCAGCTAAAACATAGGGATAAGAAATCTCCAATTGAGTTTTGGTTTACTTCATTGTTTTAAAATTCTTGCTTGGAAATAGGTTTTAGAAAAGCCTCTCAGTAATGATAAGAAGAAATAATGTGTTTTAAAGCACATACCACTGAGCTGAAGGATTAGTCACAATTCTTTCCCCAAAGTCCAGTAAGACATGAAGTTTTTATCTGAAATAGATACTATTTATGTATAGAAAATCACAAGATTCTAGGAATGAAAGCGATCTGGATATGGTGTTCATGGTGTTCCTTTTAGGGGATATTAATTTTACCTGGTGGTTAGCCTACTGGTCCAGCTAGCTAGCAGGGTGGCCTTGCATAGGAACTGCTTTTATACTGTGGTTCTTGTCCTATCTTTGTCCAGTTTATTATGCCTACCTAACTACTGCTCTGGAACTAGGAATCCTCCCTTCTATTTTCTCTGGCAGAGATCTCATAAAAATATCATCCCAAATTCCACATGTAGACTATAGCTTTAGACTATGCAAATTAATATTCAGAGTATTTTAACAAATTCTAGCAACTAACATTAAGGGATATTTTGATATATACTAGAGACTATTCTAATAACTTACATGTCATGTCATATTCCAAAGCAACTCTGTGAAGTGCTCATATTTTAGCATATACTGAGGTGCAGAAAGATTTAGAAACTTGCTTAAAGTCACACAGAATGTGAAGTATTCATGACTAAAAGTTTAGCCTGTCTACTATTCTAGTCTCCATTGTAAAAATAGAATATGTATATAGGCAAAAGAGGTACCTGTTCATTTTAATCATTTGTTAGAAATAGTTAGAAGACTACATTTAAATCCTCAGTTACATGGTGAGAATTATTGTTTTACTATCTTCTCAAATAAAGGATAGTGGGATAGTTGGGCATATCCTCCCTAATCCATGCCAAATGAAATGGGTTCCAAAAATGTCTCCTTTAAGTCATGACAAGTCTGGCCTCTTCACCTCTGCAGCTGGTTTCATATGCACATGACTTTCTTTTTTTTTATTTAATTTTTTGATTTATTGAACACAAATGGAGTGCAGCAATTGTTTTTCTGGTTGTACACAAAGTAGAGTCACCCCATCTGTGCACATGACTTTCTAAAGTAGTGGTCACAGATTGGCACTTGATGAAGGAGTTCTAAGGATTCCTTAAAATGGGTTTCCTGAAATTTGGGGGAATGTGTGAACAGACACTGGACCGTACTACTTGCACAATAATTTGAATATTTGCCATGATCACTAAAAGAAACAAAAAGATTATATTTTTGGCTACCATGAAGATATTTTACAGAAGAAATGGGAAATGAGGAAGTGCATGGAATAAACTAGATATTCCTGTGTTCGATCTTTCCAAAATTTCCCAGAGGAATTTCCTCCAGTAAGCCCTTATTGCTTAACGGTGCCTTGTGAAAAAGTTCACCTAAACTCTGTACTGCACATTTCCCAGAGGCAATTAAGTGCCTGTCCACATGTTGTAAACAAAGTTGAGAATGTGTGTCAGATTGGGTTGATTTCTTTTCCAGAGATTGAATTTCTCCATATCCAAGTGAATTTGACATGTTCCTTTCAGAACTTTGTGTGCTAGTAAATTATTTGATATTTAAAGATGCTTTTTAAAAGTGAATGATTCCATATTAAGATTGCTATTTCTGTCAGGAAAGTGTTCTAAAAGATACCAGATGTGAATTAATTCTCCAAGGGAAACCAGTGTTGTCTCTTGGTCTGTTACAGAATAAAATGTCAAAGAAAAGATGATAAGGAAACAAATTGCTTAGGATTGTATATTGCCTTGATGGAACTTTGAGGTTTTATCTACAAAAATAGATTAGATCAAATTTGGGCTTAAAATACTGATTTAATTTGTCCTTCATATTCTGTCTAGTAGCAGACTGATGTAGATTCTAATACTCAATGGCTTACGAAAAGGATGACACAAAGCTTCTCTTTTCTACTTTGTCTCCAAGGTATGATCAATAATTTTCCTTTAGGTGCTTTCTGGCTTTCAAAACAAAATTCATCAACTTGGCTTCATGCTGTCCTTGTGCCAGATTTTAAAAATGGAAAGAAAAACTTTAGCCAGATAAAATCTTATTACCACAGATGCACGGTGCATGGTGTATCTCAACTATCTTTTTTTTCTACTGAAGATGCTACCAGTACACCTGAGGAACAATGAACCACCTGAGGAAATAATGAATTTTCATTATTTAGAATTATAGCAGTATGGATATTTTGTACAAATTGAGAATAATATTTTGTATTCTCTTACTAAATTTTATCATATTTTAAAAGTTAAATAATTATTTAAAATGATTTCTTATTAATTAAAATATGTTTATCAAATATATAACTAATTTTGCATATGTTTATCTTAAAAGCAGGAAAACATGAAACATGATTTCAAATATCAAGAATTCCTTCAAGAAGTTATTAGAATATAAAGATAGCATCAATTATATGCAAATATATTAACACATATAAAAACTCTTAGCAGAAAAAAAATCTCTCATTCTTCTGTATGTCTTTATTGTATTCAATCTTCTCCAGATTATATCTCAGTATAACAGAAAATCACATAAACCTGGTATAACTAACTTGTTTATGAGAAACATGTTCAGTAGAAATTAATTTCATTGAAATTCTTAAACATGTTTTGAATGAAATATTTGTTGTTAAAGGTGCCACTTGAAATGTATTGTTTTTTTCTTCCCAATTTCAGTATTTACATGGGCTTTTGGAGATTCTGAAGTCTATATGGGAATGTAAATGCAAGTGCTATCTAAATAATTGTTACACTGTATTTTTTAAGACTGGAAATGAACTAGGAAAAAATGCTATTTTTGAGTACTTTTTTCCCAAGTATTTTCTTTCGGTGGTTATTTGAATTCATGGATGCAGAACCCACAAATACAGAGGGATGAATGTAATACAAATAGACTAATTATTAACAACAAAAGAAAGAGAAACTGCTTTTTATTTCATGCTTTTGAGATTAATTAATTAATAGAGTGCAACCAACATCTTTTTTGGAGTCACTAAGCAAAATGTGTATTTTGCATTTTCTTTTGCTCTAATATGATTTTAAAAGTTTTCCATACTAACCATCTTATTCAACTTTGGCCTTAGCTGTATGAAGAAGATTCTTAATTTTAAGATGTATCTATATATATTCTTCATTAATATATATCTTGTACATGCATTCCATTTTTTTATTCGCATACGGAAAAACAAATCTTACATTTTACAGTAGATGGTTTTGACTGGCAAAGTGGTTGAAAAGTTTCAAATGGTATGAAGAAAAACAACTAGTAACTTTTCTCAGAGTCAGACTGAGCCACTAAACCCATTTTGAGTTATGATGACTGGAACATGACATTGCTATATTAAGATTATTTTATTAAACTATGAGTACTAATTTATGCTGAACACATTAAGCATTTTACTAGTAAAAAAATGAACAGAAAATAAATAATCTGAAACTGGGGGGAGAATAGAGAAGGAAGACCTGATCAGAGACTGTTTAGTGGAACCAGTGCTGTGATTCCTGAGAGCAAGGATAACTGACATCAAAGGGAAAGCTCCTATAATCATCCATTCCTTCAGTTGGACATATATTGACTGAATAGTCTCATGAAGTGTATTTTGGGATTGTCATTGGTGTTTGAAATCATAAAACAAGATGAGTTGATTTTAGCAGATGCAGAGTGCCTCCTCTGAATGCTGGTTTGCATGTGGTCTTTCTTGTGCACACACATAGGTCCATACCTAATTTCCTTTTTATAAAGACACCAGCCATATTGGACTAAGGTCCAACCAAATGACCTCTCCTTACATTAATTACATTTTTAAAGGCCCTATCTCCTTCTGGGTATGGTGGAACACAGCTGAAATCCCAGTGACTCAGGGGCTAAAGCAGGAGGATTGTAACTTTGAGGCCAGCCTTAGTAACTTAGAGAGGCTCTGACCCAAAATAAAATTTAATAAAGGGAAGGGAATGTAGTTCAGTGGTGAGGTGGCACTGGGTTTAATCCACAGTACCCCCCAAACTATCTCCAAATATAGTCTTCTTGTGAGGTACTAGGTGGGGGTGAGGATTTGAGGATTTCAACATATGAATTTTGAGGAAGACACAGCTCAGCCCAGCACATCCTTGTTATTACTTAGAAGTAGCTTCCACGCACCTGCTGTTTTCTCCTTAGGATCACAAATCTTCACGAGCTCCAGTGATTGCAACTTATCCTCCATCAGTTGTGATGCCACATCTGATTTCGGGGCAAATTGGGCCACTCTGGGTTATTCCTTTGATGTTTCAGCAGACACTCCAGGGAGTATGGGAATTTTCTTTTCCCTGGTGATAATGGTACTATAATAATGAAAATGAAAGTTCTCATTTATGCTTTTTGTTGGTTTTTTTTGGGGGGGCAGGGAAAGAAAGGCATCTGCCTATCTACAGTAAGAGACAATATAAAACAACACTGCAGAGATGAGTAGGTATGAGAAGCAGAGAAAGGAAAGAGTCTGGACAGCTTTCCACCTCTGGAGGAGCTCCATCCTTGCCTCTTGTGTGTTTTCGTTTTAGGAACTAATGAATTGTGTTTATTGTTTGGCTTGTTTGTTTCCGCTAATGCACAGTGTCTAATATCCATTAAGTTTTCACACTAGGTAACTGTGTGGGTCTTAATCTTTTCCTTTTGTTCAGTATATTGGGAGGCTTAGTAATAATCTCACACTGGCAATGAAAAATAGGTTGGGGGGCAATGGCAGAATCTGATACCTCTATAAGTTTTCGAGTCATGGCCTTCAAATTTTCCCAAAATCTTTTGATGTTACCTCTAAAGAGAGAAGGTCTTATCTTGGTGCATTTTGAAACATATATTCAAAGTTGGGTAGATAGTTGAGCAAAAATATTGCATAACTACCACAGTCACAGTGTGTAAAATATCTGTTTGATTGTAGAAACCAATAGTTTGAAGGAGTTTAGTAACTTGCATGATAAGAAAACAAACCATTCTGCAAAATAGTAAATTGTTTTCTCAAACATTATACTCATTTAATGTACATTTAGCATCCACCTGGAGGCTTTCCTTTAATTTTGTGACCTATTTACCCAGCAGAGCATGGAATAGGGAGATTTGATTTATTAAATCTGCTTAAATACTGTACCTGCCATTAATACCACATTATCTCTTTAATTGATAAATGTAAATATCTATCTCACACACACACACACACACGCACACATACACACTACTCACACATACCTATAGAGATATTTATTTTTGCATATAGTATATATGCATGTGTGTATCTGTGTATATGTATAGGTAAGTACATAGAAAAATATCATATATGTACACTACATAGATGAATATCAGGAATTCTCAATAGAATCACTGTGAACAATTTGAGTTGTGTAATTCTGTGTTGTCCTGTGCATCCTAGGGTGCTTAACAGCATTGCTACCTTTTCTAGATATTAGTAGCAACTTCTCCTGTCATCTCTTATTTGTGACACCAGAGATGTCTCCAGATATTGCCAAATTCCCCTAAGGACAATTCTTCCCAAATTGAGAAAAGAAATAAACACACATGATTCAATAAACATCGATTACATTTTAATCAAATATTTCATACCTACTAAATTATTCAATTTTCACTTATTATTTACATTTCCTAAAGAAGTATGTTGAAGTGTACTACTCAATTTCTACCCTATATTTTGGTCCATTTTTGCTTTACATTTTGGAGATTTTAACAGGCATATATGTTTGTGATTGCTTTTATTGGTAAAGTTTTATTTATTATTTTATTTATTGGGGATGGATATTGCTCATGTTATTTTACATTTTATTTTAGCATTTTTTTCCTTTATTTATTTATTTATTTATTTATTTATTTAGTTTTTGCATTGCCAAAGATTGAACCCAGGGCCTCATGCAGGTACTCTAGGCAAGGACTGAGCCACATCCCCAATCCTTTCTTTTATTATCTATATATTGCCCCTTCCTTTGATACATATTGGTGTATGCTTCTACAGTAAAATACATATTTTAAAATTTCATTATTTCTATATGAGCTGTTTTTTATTATTTTGTACTATATATACATTTATGACAGAGGATATAAATCTGTAGACAGTTATGTAGATGATGGATATAAAAACAGATAGAAGTCTGTATTTCCTTATATAAAGTTGTTTAGTTAGTTCTTTTGACTTTCTTAGGACTTGATCTGTCCCCTTTACCTCACTGAACAAAAAAATAAGAAAAATATTCTGTGACCTAGCAGCAGAAACAAAGAAGATTCTTGTTTGAGGATATAAGTTAAAGGAGGGAGAAAACAAGAGGTTAGTACTTTATACTTTATTTTCTCTATACGTCATTTTTTACCAATTAATTTGGAAATCTAAATGAAGCTGATGAGTTGTATTTCAGTAAAATTAACTCAGGATAAATTTGGAAAGAGAATATAATGACAGTAATAGGAAAAATAGTTTTAAAAATTCCTATCTTGCAATAGAATCAAATTTTTTTTTTCTTTATGACAACAAAATTGCAGTATAAACTATGGACTGGTTTTAAGGGACCTTAAGAAGTTTACATCAGACCCTGATATATGTGTCAAAAGCATAAAGCTTTGTAGAAATTAACTGATGTTCACCTATCCATTGATAAATAATAAACCACCCCAAGATTTAATGGTTTTAAACAGCCATTACATTTTACCTATGGTTTTCTGAGTCAGGAGTTAAAAGAGAACTTGAAGGGAGCTTATTTCATGATTCACGTGGTGCCTGCTGGAACAGTTGGGGATGGAAGATCTGTTTTCAAGTTTGCTTCTTTTTTTTCAGGATCAGACAAATTTGCTACCAAAAGAAAATAGTTTAAGTCTGCTTTACTTTATGAATATCACTGAAAAGTCCTAAGTAGGTGAATACATAATAAATTTTAAAGTTATAGTAAATTGTGAATTCATATATTTTATCTCAAAATATGTAAAGAATGATCTCGTCTTTATCTATTAACATAATTCACAATATAAATGTAATTTTGATCTAGTTAGTAATCAATATGATCATTTTGATAGATACCCAAGAAAGATTAAATTTCTAAATGAAAACAAATAAAAATATTAGCAATTCAAAAATTATAGGCTATTTCCTTACTTAGTATATGATACTAAGGCCACATTAAATAATATAGAACAAGGAGAGATTAGAATTTTTTCATGTACTCTTTCTTAGCCTCTTTGTACTCCTTTAAAAGTAGATTAAGGAGGATATCCCTTTTTATTATGTACACATGTGTACTATATGCCTTCTGTATTTTGGGGAGGTTCATGGATCCCTTGAAGATTAAGAACTTTTGTCATGCCTACATCAGTTTTTGCTTTTGTTTTAGAATCATGGTAGGTATTGTGTGAAGTTGGGTAGTTCTAATACAAATGTGGGTCTTTCTTAATTGTGTTTTCCAAATTCAATATTGATAACTTTACAAATGCTAAAGCAGTGAGAGATTGGTCTCATAAATTAGAAGTATTAAAAATGTAGAACAAAATAATATAAAATAAAATTTATGGATATAAACTTCAGGATTATTAGCAAGAAGCCCACCCCCGCTACTACTGAAATTATACTGCAGGATTTAATAAGGGCCTCTGACTTCCTCCATCTATTATCTGTTTTAATTATATAAACTTCCAGGTTTTTACTGTTCAAGTTTTGCTCTTTCAATCCTCCATGGGTTTATTTGGAATTACTTTTTCTGCCTTTTTTGGACCACTGACCTTCAAATCCACTTTTACCCTCCCAGCACAAGTTTACCCCTTCTGCATTTTCCTTGACTCCCTCAGAGTTAGTAAACTCATTCTCTCTGACACTTTTCTATATCACTCTTGAAAGTGAATTGTAATATTTTAATGTCAGTTTTTTCCCTATAGAATAAGTGCTCTTTGATGTCAAGAACAAAACATTAATCATTGTATTCCTAAAACCTAACTCAGTGACAGATAAATTTTAGAATTTAGATGTATACATTTAAACTACAAATAAATCTACAAGGTTTATGTGTTTCTTATGGGAGCTTGATGTTTTTCTCATCAAAATCTTAATTTGTTTTTGTCTCTAAAATTACATAGAATATTTTTTCATATATATGTGTATATACAGATGAATGTCTATATGTCAATTATGATTGTTACTTTACCTGTACTCCAAGGTGATATATTGTTTAGTGTATAATAAAGGAAAAATTGTTGTAATTTTTCTGGAAACCTAAAATCACTTCTGTAGATAGCCTGCTGTCTCCTATGTCATTTCAAATATGTTAGTTTAAAAAGAATATTTTCGATAAACCAAATAGAAATGGCAGTAAGTTATTTCTAAGTATACAGCATGTAGACAATACATTTTAAAAGATATTTTGTTAGGATAGTTTACAAAATTGTTTTGACAGAATGTTCTTAATAAATACATAGGTAGATTGATTAAACTAGTTATATACAGAATAAAGTATAAAATATACTATACATTGTACATATAGGGAAATATATACTTTATATTGTATAGGTAATATGTCATACTACATATATCCTATATATACACTCATTATTTTATTAACAAAGTTAATTCATTTCATTGTGATTTTACATTAGGATCTTCAAAAGGGGGCTTCAAATTTTGGTATGTAACTGTGAACAGTATCATTTGGATAGCTGATGTATCTTCAGGTCCATAATCCAGTATGTTAAAAGTAAGGAAATAAATAGATAAAATTGAAAATCTGGTTAGACAGTCTTCACAGGTGGACGTAAAAGTGGACACATGGAAAGAACTAATGAGGTGACTTGCTCTATATGCTCCGTTTATGCCCCTATCAGCCTGTTTTCATACGTGCAGCACTGTTCCCGTGGGCGGAGCCACTGCAACGTCACAGCAGCAGGGCAGCTGCCTCCCCTTTCTTTCTAACATGCCTCTTCAACTGTAATCTAAGCAAACTTGAAATGGTACAGGAGTCTCTTGCAAATAGTGTAAGACTATTTCCTCAAATGGTATCCATTTTCTTGGACAATAATACAAGAAAAATCTTCAGGGATCCCAACAAAGAACTGTATTGGAAAACAAACTTTCTCTAATTTATTATGAAGATGCACATTTGATTAAATATTTTTCTTATTACATATGCATACCCTTACAGTGTGAACTATTTTCCTTACAGTCTTTTCACTAAAATAAATTTATCTTCTTTGCCTTCTTCATAGGGAATCTGTGAATTGGGGCAGTTGCTTTTAGAAAAGTACTGAACATGAATATATATATATACACACACACACACATACACAACATATGTGTGACTGTATAAGTTCCCTGAAACTCAAACCTTTGCTGTGATCAGCCTTGAAGTTCCGACAGATGAAATTGCTTTTATTTACTGTAAATAATGGGAGAAGAGAGAAAGAATATGATTAGAAGCATTGGAATAATTAGGCTTCATGGAAAACCTAGGAACAAAAGTTCAGTATAGTTTTATATGGTACCAAGATTCTGCTTAAATATAAAAGAATTTGAACAAAGTTCCAAGAATTAAGGGACATAGTGTTCAGGAAAATATTACTGTAGTGTATCTTATTTTCTACTTCAATAATAGCAAAAATGTGGTGTACTTCTAAACTTATTGCCCATTGAGATATTGCTAAATACACCTGTTTTTCTTGCACAAATGTACTTTAAAAGTCAAAATCATAAGTGCAAAATAGAGTTAAATAAGATGAAGCCGTTTGAAAGATGTAGGTGCCTTGTTTTAGGACATCATGGGCAAAACTGAAATGAACATAGAAATATTTTCATTCTGTAATGTGGAATATACAAGAATCCTCACCTGTGAATATGTATGTTCTCATTTACCTCTTGATATAATTGTGATGCAGTATATATGTGACAGTTCAGAGATGAAAACTTATTGATTTGAATTGCATCTTATCATATAACATAGATTTACAATGCTTTTCAGATACCTTCATAGTAAACATGAGCAAACAAATGAATTTTAATAATTTGTATGACTGTCACTAATTCAATATGGTGATAGTTACATGATGGTAAAAATAATAGTATGTATATATGTAATACTATTAGGGTTTGTGAGTACCATTTCACCTGAAAAAAAAAATAATCCATACAAAAGAGTAATCAATACCCTGAAAGAAAAATATGACTCCCCAAACAGGCTATTTTTCATCTTTAATTAATTTTTTCCTAAGAGGTCTATTTTTTCTTTTTTCTTTTCTCTTTTTCTATATTTCTGAGCACAAGACTTATAATGAATAATAACAATTCTATCTCATTAAGATTCAGGGTGGCTGTGATGATTTATTGAAGAATTAAATGGGCGGTAAGGATTATAATAATTTTGAAGATACATAGCAGCTTGAGGGAATGTATACATAGATACATGATTTTGTTACAGGAATATAGGAACCAGACACAATCCCAGAGGAAGTTCAATCCAACCAAAATTGTGAGAAATAAAAAGTCTTTATCTTCAGACGTCAGTCAATAAAGACCAAGATGACTGACTGCTCCATCAAATGCACAGGTATGGATGCAAGGCTACAAGGATCACAAAGAATTAGACAAAGATAGTATCCCCAAAGAAAGCCGTGAAGGTCCAGTAACTAACTCTACTGAAAGGAAGATCCATGCACTGTTTTATAAGAATTCAAAATAATTATTTTAAAGAAGCTCAATGGATGACAAGATAATATAGATAACTAAACAAAAGCGAGAAAGCAATACATAAACAAAACAATAAGTTCAGTAAGAAATAGATACCACAAAGAAGAAAAAAGAAATTTTGAGACTGGAGAATATACTGACTCAACTTAAAGATTCAATAAAGCGTTTTAACAGCAGATTTGATCAAGCAGAAAAAAGGATCAGCAAACTTGAAGACAGATCAGATGCACTTAACTCTGAAAGAGTCTGATATTTTTCTTCCAGAGAAGTTCTAAGAATTGTTCTATGGAACATAATTTTTTTCTACATAAAAGTAAAAATCAAGGAGAATTCTGGTTTCACCACAGAAATGAAAAGACAGAGCCTTGTTCTCATCCTGAAATAAGAATGGACCAGATAATCTGCAAAGTCATGATTTTTCTTGAACCCTTCAGAGAGGTTAGGTTTTAAGGCAAACAACTAATCTGAAATCAAAGAAAAAATAGGCACCTTCAAAAAGAAATAGTATGCAAGCACTGGATTATCTGTGGCAAAACAAAGAGGAAAATGGGGCTTCAATGTAAGTGGACTTTAAAAATTCAGGTCAAATTTTCATTAAATTGATATAGCCTGAATGTGGGCTAATAAGAGTATAGAACCATTTTCTTGGAGCAAATAAAAGAGGAATTTGCATAATTTGCAAGCTATGGACCTTGCTGGGTGTTGAAGAGAAAGATTAGGGGCAGGGTTGGACGCTGGAGAAAGCTTTCCTCTGTGGGCAGCCCTAGAGGAGGAGAGCCATGCCAGCAGACGATATGCTGGAACCCTGTGTAGACCCTTTACCTCTATGGGTAAGGCACTCATCTGTCCCAGGGCAAGTGAAGACTTCTTAGCAGCAGAGAAAAGGAAAAAGGAATCCTTATTTTGGAGATGTTTTCTCTACGGTTGTCTTATGATTTTAGTGAGGGCTGTTTTTCCAGAGGTTTTCTCAGTGTTTCTGCTCCATCTCTGACTTCAGTACCTCCCCATTCACCTTCACATCAGATTGTCCCTCTTCGAATTGTTCTGTTCATCCAATACTCTTGCTTGGTACTCAGTGCTTACTAGCTCTATGGGAAGGGGTGGTGGGGATGGGAAGAATAGGCATAGTCTTAGTTGCTGGAGTTTCTGTAGTGAAGCTTTCTAAGCAACCTGCCCTTCCTCTGCTGGAGGTTTCTCTAATGTTAGATTTGAAATATGTAGGAGGATGGGAATAGGTTATATGCAAATACTATGCCATTGTTTATAAGGGACTTGAGCATCTGTAGCTTTTGTTACTGTGGGGGCCCTTTAATCCATCCCACACAGACACCCATGGATGACTTTAAGTATATTTGGTTTTGAAATAAAGCAGGCATTCTTCTCTGATAGCTTTATTATGTCAGTAAATGATAAGGTGAGTTTTTACTCAGTTTTCTTTTTCTTTAAAACTATTAATTTCATTAAAATTTCTAATAATATCTGTGTGAATCGTATGAGGGTTAAAAAATAGTGTTTTCATAGACTAATCAGAAATGAGGTAAGTCCTGGGAACATTATTGAGAGAGATCCTGAAATTAGAATCAAATAGCTCAAGTTCAATTCTAAATTTTGTTACTAACAAATTACATGAATTTTCTAAACCTAATTTTTCACTCTAAAATGGTAGTTTGTAGGTATGGATTAGATGAAAAATACTTAGAAAAATGCCTGGCACATAATTGTAACACACAATAAATTATAGTCATTAATATTAATATTATCATGGAAATATCTTTGGGGAAATATCAGTTCTTCTAAATATGTGTAGAAAAGTATTTCCTTGTATATGGTATACAATTATTTACATGAAGTCAGATAATAAAAGGGGAAGATTATAAAGTATGCATTATCTGTATCTACAAAATTCTATTTTCAGGGTGGTTATTTAAGGAATTTCAGAATTTGTGATTTTTGAAATTATCTTTTCTTATTTTCTACCATTATTATTTGGTAGATTGTCTGAACAGACATCCTAAATGCTAAGATTTCAGATAACAGTAATTTTCCCTTTAAAACTGCTATTTAATATTACTATCATTTATTGCTATATAACAACCTGATGTCTCAGTGGCTTAACATGCTAATACCGACTTTCTCCTTCATAAATCTGTGGGTCAATGGTAATAAGTTGAGTTTAGTCGGAACTGCTATGCTGGGTGCCAGGCCACATGTTGGCATGAGGCCAGGGTTACTGGAACCCACATTCTCCTTGGACTTGCACTTTCTCTGGACATCCTCTCCCTGCAGTGGATCTCAGTAATGAAAGAAAGCAAACCAAACTAAGTAAATGACTGAAAGCCTCTGCTGACGTCACAACCACTAATATTTAATTGGCTAATCTAAGATACAAGGTTGTACCCAATATCAGTAGTATGGGGGAGATGCCTCACTCACAGTGGGAAGCAATACAGGACTATAGGGTAAGAAGCAATGCTGCAGAACTTACATGAAAAGAAGGAAGAATTAAAAAGAGAATTAAATTTAAGTGCATCAATATTGCATCATCATGTACACATTGAACAATTTTAAGAAAGCCATTTTCATATTATAAATGGAAGACTGCTAGGGCTTGGGATTTGAACTGATAAATATGGAATTCAAATTTGAGCTAACAACTCTTTGACCTCTGTAGTTCTCAATTTTTTCATCTTTAAATTAGGAGTAATATTGTCTGTCCTGCTGTTAGTTGTGTTTTTTTTTTTTGTTGTTGTTGTTATTTTTTGTTTCTTTTGGTCCTTATTATGACCCTGAGCAACTTAGAATATTTAAAATAATTTACTTTTTACCTCCTTTAAAATAACTGCCTTGGAGAATAATTAAAACTGAAAAGCACTATTTCTAATTCCTAGATCTAAAACTTGTGTTTGATTTCTGCTTTGGGAAGAGATGTTATTTAGGCAGTATATTTTGCTTAAAATGTACTTTGCTGGAAATGTCACTGGTCACACACGTACGTTAGGAATAAAAGAAGGCCACAGATGTAATTTGGTAAAGCCAGCTTTTGTCAACTACAATATCACCTTCGTTTCCCCTGGCTATTTGTTGAAAATCCTACACTTTTCATTTTTTTTACTGTCAGCATTATCAAAAGAAGCAGTAAATGGAAATATTCAGTGAATGGAAGAATATATTGTGTTAATATTAATTGTTGACATTTTATCAAATTTTACTTTATGAAATTAAATCTTCCTAAGAATTCAAGGAAAAAAATAGAATGAGTTTAATTTGAGATAAACTTAATGAGGGAACCAGTGGGAACTTGACAGAGGGGTTGCTGATCAGAGAATACAGGATTTTAGGAAAGATGCCCAGGAGCCTTAAGCTTCTGAAGAGAAATGAAACTGAAACTGAGTATGCAATGAAAATGGGAAGGGGAACAGAAAAATTTGTCAATTTATAAAAATTTAATTTATTCTAGAAGTTATATTCTAAATCAATATATGGCATATAATGTCTCTTATTGTCTGACCCTGACCTACTTCTGCAAATGAATCTCTTAGTCCCTTCAATTTTTTTTTTTAGGTTAGAGAGGTTTGCATTAGTTCTGCTCCTCTGATACTATAAACTCCTTATAATTGATTTCTTTATACATGCTGCTATCTCTACTATCTCTCCTACTCTTTATCTTGGTCATTCCTATGTATTCTCTACGTCTCAGTGTTTTCTAAAAAAACCGACCATCCCTGATCCAAAATATAAATTTCTTTCCCCCATGTTTCTCTCTGACCGCACTTTTTGCTTTTCTTTCAAAATGTTTTCATACTTTAAAAATATGTTTTATGACTATAGGTTTAGCTTAATGGTAGGGCAAGTACTTAGCTTGAGTGAGGCCCTAGATTTAATCCCCAACATCAGTGTATATAATATTATGTTTTAGACTTCTCTACCTTATTAAATTACAAACTGTGTTCCCCACATTTGCTATGTTTATGTTTATATAAATAGTGCTAAACTGATTAATAGTAATTAGAGAAACACAATTCTGACATTACACTCCACTACTGTGTTCAAATTGAGGTGATGGGAGATTTGGGGAAAGGTAGCCTGATCGTGCCAAGGCCATATTTTTGTTTCCTCTCTGTCCTGTTTATAAAATTGACTAATGAAACCTAACTTGAAACAACAATGGAGCATTCATATTTATATTTTTCCCCAAGATAATTAACTGATATTTTAAGCTTATCAAACACACAAAAATAGTGATATGTTATGGTAGATATAAAGCAATATGTGCCCCAAATAAACAAATGTAACTATTGAGCCAATACATGGACATTCTGTCTCCCTGTGAATAGTCCAAAGCATACACATCTGTGTCAAGTGTTAATAAAATAGCTCCTTACAGATGACTTGCTCTTGACTTTCTCAAATGGCTAATTCCTTTAAATCTGTTCTTTGGCTGAAAAATGCAAAACCGGGCAACATAAGGACTGACAATGCCAAATATTTTTGGAGTAAAGAAAGCAAAGCTCAAAAAACTTGAGATGACTCTTCCATTGGTCTTAGTCTTTTCTGTCTGAAAATCTATACCAGTTATTGTATATTTGATTTATAGAAACTCTATGACAATTGCTATCTATTTGATTATAGGTATTATGTATATTAACTACAACTTGTCAAACATTACAAGTGGTTTAGTTCATTAAACATAGTGAGGGAATGATTTCCTTATGTATAATTTTACTTTTTTTTAAAAAAGTACAGGGCATATATGTGTACAATTAGTATACACATTCTCCCAAGGTCTCTGTATTGCCCAGAGTATGCTGGTGTAGCAAGATTAGTATCTATGAGAAGTGCTTCCATAGAGGTACAAGATTTTATTATTATACATATTTTTAGGAGAACGAGGAAGGTTCATGTAACAATGAGTGTTTTTGCTTGAGAATGGTTTCATTTAAGAAGAGTGACCACATTGGATTAGACAAGGGGGATGAAGGTAAGGGAGAGGAGATGGGAATAGGAAAGACATTAGAATGAATCAGACATAACTTTCCTATGTTAGTATATGATCACTGTACATGATCACTGTAACTCCTCATCAGGTACAACCACAATGGGAAGTTATAGTCCATGTATGTATGATTTGTCAAAATACACTGTCATGCATTTCTAAAAAGATAGATAGATAGATAGATAGATAGATAGTTAGATAGATAGTTAGATAGATAATAAAAGAGTGGGAGTTTGCATAACAAAACATCTCTGTCAGGAGATAGTATTCTGCTGTGCTGATTCAATCAAGTTCTGGGTAGGTGTGGGGGAGTTTGTGAAAATGAAAAAAGTTAGAATCAACAAGAAGAGGAACATGTCTCTTCTCAATCATCATACAGAAAATTAGAAAACAGTAAATTATGTAGTGACACCTGAATAATGATAAAAGAAGTAATATTGCTAAAATATGTCATCATATAACCAAATGATTAAAAATATTGAAAGTAGTCAATAATTCACTGTTAGCAAGACAAAACAATATCTTCTAAAGTATAACTTTAAAAAGTAAACATCAAAGAGAGTTTGTTGAATAACCAATAATGTTATTGTTTACAAAGAAATCCAAGGTGAAGGAAAGTGATGAAATGAGAAGAGAATGAAAGGCTTGCTAAATCCTTCACTTGACAGAGAAGCTGAGTGAATATTGAGACAGTACATGACCCAAACCTGTGTGATTATCCCCAAGATCATGCTTCTGACAGGTTCTGTAATACCAAATGTGGTTTCTATGGAGAAGACACAAAGATTTTAAATGGGAGATGTAAAAGAATTTCCCCAAACTACATCAAGACAAATGAAAGAACTGGACAGATGTGCTGACATTAAGGGCATAAATAATAAAAAGACATGTTGTGGAGGGGGCCTGACCACAGAGCCGGAGCAATCACAGGGCAGGTTGTCTGTCATCCTATCGAAACACTTTTAATCAAGTCACACATCTTACTTAGTGAATTCTTTCCTCTTTATTAGGAAAAAAAAAAAAAGGGAAAAAAAGACAATCTCAAGGGAGAAAGGGAGAGTGTGGGTCCTCTCAGAGAAGACAGAGATGACACCTTCCCCTTTCTGGGGGTTCCCAGGGAAGTTTCCAGAGTCCCACCCAAGTCCACTTCTCAACTTTTGACTGACAGACAATAGGATTGTATCAGACATTCCATCTCGTGCCCCATGGAGGGGAAACTTTACTATTATAATGACATTCTAAAGATCCAGTGGCAACTCTGGGCCACCTTGGTGGGCACTGACTGGTTCTAATTAGAAATTGTTCTTAGAGATTTTTATATTTGTTGGACTATAGTTCTAATTATCTTGTCTCCCTGAGTTCCAGGATTCATTTTCTATAAAGGAGGCAAAACTCTCCCCATCAGGGTAGCCTGTGTTCTTATTTGCAGGGAGGAGCCTTTGGACTTAGATTTCTTCTGTAGGCAACAGGTTGCTTGCTGAGGAATGTAGCATATCCTATTGACTTAAGAGGGTCAGGATCCCAGTGGCCTTAGGTAAATTGCTTTAAAAAGAAAGAATGTGGCAGGTCAGCCCAGTAAGCCCAGTCTACAGAATTACCCCTTCATGTTCCCATGACTCCAGTCTATCTAGAAATGCAAAGCAAATTTGAAAACACTAAATGAAAAATGTGTGTGCAGTTAAGGGAGTATAATTAAAAACAACAACAAGAAGAACATAATCTTTCTTCAACTCAAAAAATCTCTGTACAAAGATAATAAAAAAGGAAACATTTGCATTGTATAAGCATTAAATCAGAATGGGATATGTGTCACAGGCAACCTACCCAGAGGTTGAAAAGTGAAGTAGCATAATTGGTTATATAAATGAGTCCATGATAAAGAACAACTAGTACTAAGGAAAAGGATTTGAGACTTAACAATTTGTCCCACATAGATAGTTACCACTTTACCTGGAAAATGAGTGACCATCCATATTAGCTTTTTGACTTTCTCCAGTGGAGAATCACACTTGTATGTGTATGACAGAAGGTAGTTTGGGATCTTGGAAAAAGGAATCCACTGTAGTTAGGCTCCTACTCACCCATAGAAACTGCCTGATCCAGGTGCAGTTTTATCCTTCAAAGAGATGGTTCCCAGGCTCCTGATTAAGACATTACTGGGTCATAAAGCTGACAAAAGGCCTACTAGTTTTCAAAGGTACATGTTTGTAAATATGTAAGTTTTCTAAAATAAGTATTCTGAGTAGAGGAAAAAGGAAGAGGTCTGTCTCCTTGTTTTTAAGAGGGAGAATTAGGCCTTTAGTTTTAATATTCGTCTTTATAACACTTATGGGTAGATACAAAAGATGAAAAACTCACTCTGGAAGAAAACTATCTGATATTTCCTAAAAAACTATAAAATCAAATAAATTCAGGGCATTCAAGGGCTAGAAAATAAACAAAAAATAACCAGCTTATCTTTTTGCTGTGTATACTCTTTGGTATGAATCAATTTGTCAATTAGTGAATTTGATTTAGTAGGATAAATCTGAAGATTATTTTAAACACAGAATAGCAGAGAAATTAAAATACATAGTTCACGCAATTTCTATTATTTTGTCATTTCCTGAGGAATTTGTGGTATTTTATTCAGCTGCAGGAATCTTTCCAACCAACCTAAACCTTTTGAGGCTAAAGCTAGTGATATTGATGTTCACTATGACTTCCTGAGCTGAGATACTTCACTGAAATGTTTAGATTAGTGAGGTTGCTTTTGGATCCCTGTGTCTGAAAAGTAACTCGAGCTATGCTACGTTTGGTGTATGTCCCAAACTTAAGTTTTAAAGTCATACACTATCAATATTTGGAGGTGAGCTTTTGGGACATAATTAGGATTATATGAATTCATGAATGTGGGACCCTCATGATTCATTATTGATTTTATAAGAAGAAGAAAAAGAAAAGCTGGGTGCAGTGGCATAAGCCTGTAATCCCAGCAGCTCAGGAGCCTGAGGTACGAGGATCCCAAGTTCAAAGCCAGCCTCAGCAACTTAGGGAGACCCTGTCCCAAAATAAAAAATAAAAAGGACTGGGTATGGTGATTAGTGAATGAGCCCCCCTAGGCCCAATTCCTGGTACCACAAAAATAAGAAGGGGCAGGGGGAGAGAAGGCAAACTTGCTTTGTCTTTCTGTCTTGCTCTGTGATGTCCTCTACCATGTCATGACCCAGCAGGAGGGCCCCCATCAGATGTCGAGCAGATGTTGATGCCATGTCTTAGACTTTCAGTCTCCAGAACCATCAAACTTCTTTTTTAAAAAAATTGCCCTGTCTGTGGCAGTCAGCTATAGCAACAGAAAATGAACTAAGACAAGCTATTTTAAGCCAAATCAGCAATATAATGACTGACAGAAATGGGATGTACAGAGGTTAACCTGGTTTGATGTGTGACAGAGTTAAGTAAAGAAATAGTTTAGTATTAACCCTGTTGCTAAAATTCCCTCTCAAATTTGCTTTCTTCTACTTAGAGATAGCTTTTTGCATATAGTTTAAAAGTGGGTATTAACCAATTTAAATATATCTTATGGCTTATAGGAGAAGAGGATGAACTTCTTCAATTATTTTTTTTTCTGGGTATCATGACCTTTTTCATCAGGGAAGGTACTATAAGAGACACACTATACAAAAGAGGTAGAGCTATAAAGAATTTCCAAGGCAGCAAAAAAAAAAAAAAAAAAAAGAAAAAGAAAAAAAAGGTTGCTTTGTATTATATTACAAGTAAAAATCAATGAAAAAGCAAGTCAGTAGATGTCTATTTTAGCTACTCAAATGTGGTACTATGTATAAATGCCTGGATTTGTGGAACATCTTAATTTAATAGCACATTTTAAAATAAGAAAAAGTTATATGTGAGTTTTTTGCTTAAAATCGGATGACTGAAGAGTTGCCATTGTGCTAATGAAGCTGAAAAGAAAGCAATTAAAAATTCAAATGTCTGAAAAATGACATCCATTAAACTTGCATTATACTCCTATTAACTAAAGGATCTTATTATGTCACACAATAGATGTTTAAGATTATCACTTCAGAAAATATAAAATTGCTTTATTTACATATATTTATTTTGCTATATTTACCATAGCTGTGTTTCTTTAATTTTTATAGAGCATATTGGTCACAAATTATAATCAATCTTGTTATAGAATACTTAGCATAGTTACTATAAAGAAATATAGATGTAGATATTGAAAATTAATAGCTTTTCAATTGATAGCATATATACAATGATAACTACAATTTATCCATTCTTTTCATGCTTAAATTAAATGTGATAATAGCTCCAACTTCTCTTAGTTTGGTTGAACTAGAAATGAATGCAAGATGTGGAAATTTTTTAAAGATTTTTAAAATCAGTTATCAATGCCTATCTTCTAAAGAAAATAAGATCACTTAATCTTTATTACTACAAAATAGTACCTTAGGACAACATGACTGCTATGGTTTGAATATGGTTTAGATGTATACTCCCAGGCTATGTTGGAAATTTGGTCCTTGATGTGGCAATGTTGGGACCTTTAAGAATGGGTCCCAGCAGGAGGTCCTTATGTCACTTGAGGGTATTGCCTCAGAAGGGATTGTGGGACCCCAGTCTCTCTCAGGCTTCCTGTTTTGAGATATGATCTCTTTCATACACACTTCTATCATTATGATGCCATTCACCATCTGCCATATGTCATGAGGTCCTCACCAGAGACAAATTAATGCTGGCCCCTTGCTCTTGATTACCCAAAACCGTGAGCTCAATAAACTTCTTTTCTTATGAATGTTAGTCTGTCCCCTATATTTCATTATAGTGAAAAAACAGATTCATAGTCATATATTTTGCAATGAGACTATTATCTATGAAACCACGTGGTACCAGAATTCAAGCTCTAAAAATGATCAGAAACAGAAAGGATGTGGTTGATTCTTTAGTATATCGAAATATATTTTATTTGGTTACAAAACTGAAAGCCATAAGAACATATTGATATACAACATTGGGATATATTGCCATGGCATTTACCTCCATTTTAAAGGAAGGACACACTTTCAGGTCAGCTATCAAATTTAGATTTTCATTTTATTGATCCTCTATTTCCCCCTAAGTCTGTCTTTTCTTGGTTAAGCACATTTCCTTTTAGACTTCTGCTAATCATTCTCCCTGACTACTAAACTATAGCAAGTGATGTGCAATATTGCTATCATGGTCTGCAGCCATTTAAGGAAAATTTTCTTTGGAAGGATGATGTTGGTTTCTGTTAGAGAAGGTATATTATCCTGGTAATTCCTCAAAACTACAGATCTTTCTTGACTTAAGATACAATTATGTCATGAAAAATTCATTAAAAACTAAAAATATCTGAAGTCAAAAATGCTTTTAATACACCTAACCTATTGAACACCATAGATTAGCAATAGTAGACTGTGCAGTATGGTTTGTTTCACCTTATGATCATATGATTCACTGAGACTAGTCACTCACTGCCACTGACCTGCATCACTGAAGTATAACACCACCCATAGCTATCCCAGGAAAAAAATCAAAATTCAAAATTACAAGTGATGTTTCTTCTGAAGGCTTATTGCTTCCACACTCTTATAAAATGCAACCATAATGAATTTAATGACCTTATGTCAGAGCCTATCTTTAAACAAATTTGTTATGTCTGCCTGGAGTCAATTGTAGAAGTTAGGAGCATTAGACTTGGAGTCACATAGACTTGAGTATTTACCACTTATTTTCTTCACTACACAATCTCACCACTGGGTATTGAGTAGTATGAAGGGGAATTTCTTTTGTAATATTATATATGATAGAATTGGAACATCACAATTTTGCATCTCATATTGAATTAAGAATCCATGTATTAAAAATTAATGACTGCTAATATTACAACGAGTGGTAACCAACTAGATATCATGTCTTGGTGATAAAAAAGGCTATCTAGGTAGTTGTCTTCTATAATGAGTTTAATTGTGTCCCCTAATTAGATGTATTCAGATCCTAAACCTTCCTATCTACGAATGTGACCTTATTTGAAAATAGGGTCATTGTAGATGTGATTGAGACGTGAACTCACAGGAATTCGTACTGGACTAGGGTAAACTACTGTTGAATCCCTGTTGTCCTTGTGAAGAGGACACACAGATATAAAGAGAAGACCCTCATGGGAGAAGGCCATGCTACCACAGAGGAAGAGTCTGGGGTAAAAAAAGTCATAAACCAAGACACAGAAGTCTTGTTACCATCTGCCAGTGTAAGTTCATGGCCCACAAATGATTGAGGCAGCAGAGCAAACCTTGGATCAGCTAGCTTTTCTTTTTTCTTTAGTCAAGTCAATCAATCAGGTATGGGAGGGCTAATTTTCTGGGTATGGAGATGGCCCCTGGGTTACAGAAGGAGTCTGGGTTCTAGAGTTTACAATGAGGGTGAATTAATCATTGGAGACTGTGGACATGCAATTTGGACAGTCAGGGACCTAGTTGTGCAGGTTAAAATTCTAACTGAGGAAGTCAGTTGTAAAAGTTTGCAACTCATTGTCACTGGGAAAAGTTCCCAACTCAGTGTTCTCTGCTTTCCTTCCTTACTCTGGGACCCATTGTTACCTTGAGCTTCACTATTTGCTTTTCTTCTTCCAAGACTCATCTGCAATGGGGAAGGGTTAAAGTCCAGGGCCCAGCTTTTTCAGTATTTGCCTCCTTCCTTCAAGATCCACTGGAGTTGGGAAGGGGTTAATGTTTGCTTTTGGTGGAGATTCTGAGGATGAAGCCAGGAAGGGATGAAAGTTTGCTTTTCCCCTCAGGGCCCAATTGTTATTGGAAAAGGATGTACTGGGAGAGATTTAATGTTTGGCTACTTTCCCCTCCCTCCTTCCCAGCTACACTGTCCCTCCATTTTTCTTGGGAATCTGTCTTGTAGGAATATTATTTTTCATAACCTTTCAGCCAGAATCTACAAAGAATAAAGAAAGGTTCTTTCCTTGAGTTTCCAGAAGGAACCAACCCTGATGACACATTGTTTTGGACTTCTGGGTTTCTGAAGTGTGAAAGAAAAATCCATGCTGTTTTGAGGTACTATTTGCTGTAATTTGTTATTACAGCCTTAAGGAAGTATTGTATCTTTTGAGAATCAAACTGAATATAATTAAGCCTTCATTATCAATTTATATAGGTCATTTTGAAGACAAAGGCAGGTGCTGAATACAGAAGTATAATCAGCAAAACACAGGTTCCTCGAAAATAAATAATTGAGAGAGGGAGAGAGAGAGAGAGAGAGAGAGAGAGGAAAAAACTAATTACAAGAAAGTAATTAAGAAAAATTAAACTCTACATTTTAATGATACACCTTAGTATATGAAACTATATGAAAGTAAAGAAGTGATTATCATAAAATAAGAAATAATGACAACTGTTAGAGTAATTTTTAGGAAAGGGATAATTTGAAGGATGTATAAAGAAAGTGACAAAATTCAACATTCTTCTGACATAGGTGATGTTACAAAACTGAGCAATTTGTGATAATTGATTGATTATATATGCGTGTTTAATGTGGATTAATGAGCATCAGAATGAGCTAAGAGTATATAGCAGCAAAACTAGAAAAATATCAATGAAAGGGTTACTATTATCATGCAAACATTCAATTAGGGAGCAGGATATAAAATTAATTTAAAACCTGTCAACTTTTTATCCACTAGCTATCATTTAACTATTTTCATTTTTACAAATGCTATCAATTAGAAGACATAATAGAAGATAAATCATTTTCAGTAAAAATACATGAAACACAACAATAAGTACACTAATTTTATATGATGAAAATAATAGGTATGTTCTGAGAAACAATAATAAGCCTGAGGAATGTTAGATTTGCTGGGCAACACCTGCTAAATATTCTGCCAAATATTAAGATTCCTGGTAAACTTCGATAAGGAAACCACTGTATATGGCACATATATGCGCACAATCAGTGGAACAGAATGTCAATTCCAGATACAGAATTCAGGACATATGGAAACTTAGTATGCAATAGGGGTGACATTTCAAATGAATGAGAACAAAGTAGACCTTCCATTAAATGATGTTGGGGTACCTGGATAGTAATTTTTAAAGTATTACTTCATGTTGTGTCTTAGGATCATTTCAATATGAGTCACAGATTAAATATAGAAATTTGAACCATATAACTATTAGGAAGAAATTTTTTGATTATTTTATAACCTGTTGTAGAGAAAACATTTTAAATTATGATTCATATTCAAGCATCAATGTGTATAATGGTTTTGATTATAGAATTAATATAAAAATAAAAGCAAAAGCCAAAAATTGCAAAATAACTGCTGTTTATAATCACAGACAAAAGATTAATCTCACAAACTCAGGAAAACTTCCTTGAAATTCAAGAAAAATAAACCCAAAGCTAGTGATTTTAAAATTTTAAATGGATGTAAAAGGCCACAGGTAAAATACTGTCAATAGCCTTTATACACGTGAAAACAATGCTCAAATTTATGCTTGATAAGAGAAAATTAAATTAAAACAACAAAATTAAATTAACTCACTTCTCAAGTTAAAATTGGATTCTGACAAGTAACTGATGAGGAAAGACATCCTTTTATTCAACATCCTTTTATTCATTCCTGTATGGAAAATTTTTGACAAAATATTATTTCAGCATTTCAAAGTAAGCAGTTTTTTCAAAGCTCTAAAATCAGATTTTATTTTGTGTATGGTGACATCTTTCTGTTGGGAAAGTGATTGGTTATGTTCTAATTATTGTTCCCTATTCATGTCAACCTGTTAACAGTTTTTTGTTTGTTTGCTTGTTTTTATATTGTTCATAAAAGTAAGTGCATCCTTGGAAATGCACTCATTGGTGTTGCTCAAGCAGTGTGATTGAAGGCAAAATGGGTTGCCAAATTTGTCAGTAGAGCTGAAGGCTTTTAAAATAATAATAGACTGCTGTGACTGATTTGTACATTAATCAGAATCATCTGTAAGTCTGTGATGTGATGTTACTGCAATTGTGGTTTTGACAAATTGCTAATTTGTCAAAAACTTCATAGTGTAGAAATTTTAAAGTTTAGTTAACCAATAATGCACTTGGATAGGTGCCAGAAGCTTGGAAGAAAAACCCAGAATGTTATGATTTGAATATGAGGTGTTCTGCAAAGGCTCATGTGTGAAAAATGCAGGAATGTTCAGAAGTAAATGATTAGATTACGAGAGTTTTGACCCAATCAGTGTATCAATCCATTCAATGAATTAATCATTTGAAAGGATTTCTGTGCTCTATGGTAACTGAAGGCAGGTAAGGTGTGTCTGGGGACGTAACTTTATAGTTTGTATTTTGTTTCTGACGAGTAGATCTCCCAGTCTCTGCTTCTTGTCTGCCATAAGGTAAGCAGTTTTCCTTTGCCAGGGTCCTTCTACTCCGATGTTCTGCCTCACCTCCAGGCCCAGAGCAATGGAGTTGGATGACCATGAATTGAATGTTTGAAACCATGAGCCCAAATAAATATTTCTTCTTTTAAGTTGTTCAGGTCAGATATTTTGGTCACAGAAACAAACAGTTGACTGAAACAAAGTGATAATCATACTATTTAAAGAAATGCTGCTCTTGGCTGAGAATGGTGGCACACTTGTAAACCCAGTAGCTGGGGAGGCTGAGGCAGGAGGATTGCAATTAAAAGCCAGCCTCAGCAACTTGGTGAGACCCTAAGTAACCTAGCAAGACCCTCAAAAAAAAAAAAAAAGTATAAAAAAGGGCCCCCGAAGGGATCTCAGTGTTTAAGTGCTCCTATGGTCAATCCATGGTACCATAAATAAAAATAGAAAAGAGCAAAGAAAAAAACAACCAAAGAAAGAAGGAAAGAAAAAGAAATTATGCTTTACTAACAAATTTTTGACAGAGCATATACATCCAATAAAACAATACAACTTACTATGTTTAACCGTAGGATAGAGCATCAACGGTAGATGACTCTGGGTTTAAAAATGATTTAGAACAGGACTATCAAAGTGAAAAAAATTATAAACAGCTTAACTATATTTCATTTTATGATTTCAGTTTTATGGAAACATACATGTGAATAATGTGATTTAAAATATATATATATATACTTCTAAACATTTCTTTGAAAAATGGATATAAGTAAAAATGATGCAGAATGACAAAATGAAATGCTAAAATACCTATCCTTCATGTA